>VYXF01006639.1:111867-149214 GCA_013397295.1 Polioptila caerulea
GGTGGGGTTGGGGTGGGGGGAAGGTCTTTAATTTCATTCTTCCTAAAGCATATGCTGCATAATGTAGCTGGAGTGGGTTGTGAAACCAAATGACCTCTCAGCCATAGTTGTGTCAACTCCTAAAATATTTCTCTATTGTAGTGCAGGCAAAGCACCTGCACCAGGGTCACCTGTTTCGTGGACAGCCCCAGGTGATTGTTCAGTATGGTTTTAAAGTCTTAAACCATTGCTAATAAATCTTTTAAAGCTTTGTTACCTTAAATGATTCTTTTACTAATGTTGCTGCTTCCCATAGTTCTTACTGGGTTTCAGGTAGAACATGAACTATAGGAATACTTGTAATAACAAACACTGGCCCAGAGGCAGTGTGAGATGTAGGTGGGTGAATTAAGAATCAGTTACTGACTGTTACAAATAATTATTGTGCCTTGGTTTATATGAGGCTGAATGCAAAGTGCAACATCAGGCTTCTGCTTCCCACATCTAAATGAACTCTGTTATCCTAAAAGTTACACTGTTTTTTCTCTTGTCTGAAAATGTGACTGTTGTTGAAACAGTGTCAAATTGCTGCTAGGGAACAGGAAAATGTAGGGATGAAATAAGCAGGTTAAAATTCTGTGATAGTAGAAATCCTTGCAGTTTTTCTTTTTTTGTGAGTAATTTCTTAGGCATTCTTATGCAGTCCCAAATAATTAGCTGTAGTTAAAAGTGCTGTAAGTATGCATCCTGTTTATAAAAGGTAGGCCTTGGATTGCCATCTGGATGTCATTCCAAGTGGAAATCATGGTCAAATGATGCCCTGATTGTCTGTGTTTTAAGTTACACAGATTTATTAGGTTTGTACTTGGACTAAGTTTAAAAGTTTGTTTCTAAACAGAAAAGAGCTTGCGAGAAAAATTATTGTGTATGAGTTGGAATGTATCTTATAGAGGGATGTGTAAGTTGTATATTTGTAGCAAGGGTATAATGAAATGATGCTGTTATCCAGGCTTTAATTCCAGTAAATTTAATTAAAAACTCAGGAGCTCAAGGCTTCAAATTTTCCTAATCAATGACTGGGAGAAGATGAGGGAAGAAGGAATCAGGATCATCTGGGACAAAGTCTTAAAATGAAATTCACTTTGATTTCCCATATCTCATTGATTTGCAAAAAAGTTTATACAACTCCAGTTCAGAAGCAGCTTTTGGGATGTCAAGGGACCATATCTGTCATGGAAGCATCTGTCTGGAGGGTAACTCATACATTTGAGGTATTCAAAGCAGCCCAAATTTTCTTATAGCCACCATATATGGGGGCCTTTGAAAGGGAGACTTGTATTTCTTTAAATTCCCATCTTCACCTCTCCAGCAGTGCCCCCAGCTCCTAGGACAGCTGCTCTGTGCTTTCAGAATGGCCAAGTGAAATTGGTATCACTCATTCCACCCTTGCTTCTGTCTATGGATTTAAGAATGGGTGAAAATTAAAAAAAAAAAAATTCTTTCCTTCATTTCAGGAATAAAAAAAAAAAAAAAACCAAAAAACTTGTATTTAAGAAAATTTAAAAATTCAGCACTGAATTGCCTGTGTTGGCCCGTTAAACTCTGTGTTTCTAAGTATAAACTTTTGGAAGTACTACAAGCACCTTGCACACACTGTTACTTCTATCTCTGTGGGGTTTCTGTGTTTGAGTTAAAATAACAATCTGGCCTTCATGGTTGTTACAAGTTGTATTTCTAGCTACTAACTTTGGTCTGCTGAAAGCAGATGTATATAGTTACCTAACAGAATAAAATTTTGGGGTTATTTGGTAACTCAGATTCTAAAGCGTTCTGTATTTTTTTTCATACCTTTGCATTTTTAGTCACACTTGATTAGACTGCTTTTCTCAAGTTAAAAAGGTAAAATATATCTAGACCACAGTTGTGGCATTTCCCAGCAAATTTGCTAATGCTATCTTCAGTTACATAATCCACAGTGGGAAGTGAAATAAGGCATCAGGCAGCTTTCTATTATTAATCAATTTTTTTTTTTCAGTTGATCAGGGTTGGCTTTGAAGTAAGGAGTGACCAGGAAGAAAAGCAGCTGATATTTCACTGCTAATTTTTTTCAAATAATCCACTACATTTGGAAATTATTCTCCTCCTTTCTTAGTAAATACTGCTTTGATTTTCCTGAAAATAAGTTAAAAACTAAGTTGCTATTGAAATACCAGATTCCTTGTAGAAATATTTTATTATGCTGGGGTTTTCCAAGACTTTCTTAGACTGTTTTCTTCTGACTCTCAGAATTGTTTAAACACTTTGGTGTAGATGTGGAGAAAAATTGGTGATTGCTGCTTTAGGGAAGAGCTTTGAGATAGATTTGGAGGATTTGTTCCAAAATAAGAAGAGGATGAATTCCTGCAGAGTAGAATAGGTACTGTTTTCCAGAGAGAAACAAGTACTTTTGTTTTTTATTCCTTCAATTATTTAGTGATTTAGAGTTGTCCTGTTGCGTACAGAATATAAGAGAACAAATTCGATGAGCTGCTGACTGCCTTACATCTCACTAAATCTGGGAGACTTTTGCTTACATGAACAATCCTTTCTTGAACTGCTTTGTGTTCCCTCCCATTAAGTCAAAGCTTTACCAGCCACTGTTGCTCTTTCTATGGTTTCCTGACCCTCCTATGCAATCTCCCACTTAAGTGTTTGTTTCCCAATTGGAGACTCTAGGGTTTATGGTGGATAAAACGTAAAGTCAGTTATTGACTTTCAGTGTATTCTTATTTTATTTGCCTCCTGCTTGAACCATCTTTTTATTTAGGGAAGGCACTAAGTTCTTGTAATAAGAATCTTCTGTACCTTTAATAATTTTCTATTGCCTTTCTCTAGATGTTTTTTTTAATGCCTCATCTTTTTAAAACCATTCAATCAGAATTAATATGAATAATATTATATCATTAGCTGTACTAAACTTTTTTTATTGCAATTTACCATAATTTTGCATTGAACATTTATTTTACTTGCATTATTTACAGGAACTGTCTTATACTGAGGGCTTATCCCTCAGATGCCCAATGTAATTTATCATGCAGTGGTGAACAAGCACATTTAACTTAACTTCAGGAGTGTGCACACAAAGTTTTGATAGCTGGTTTATTCCTGGAAGACATGCAGACTCCATTTGAGTGTGTGGCTGAGAGCTCTTTTCTTTAATTGAGATCTCCTTCAGAAGGTAACTTGTGTATGTCAACTCTGAAGATTCTCACATTACTGCATTATCCATCTGCAAAATAGCAAAGAAATTTTATATTTTATTCATTAACTGTTCTGTATATTTTTCAAATGAACAAAAAGAAAAGCCATTTGTAAGACTAGAGTGTATTTTTTTAATCTGTCAAACCTTCCAATTTATTTTGTCATTCCTGCCAAGAGCCTTACACAGATCGACAGGAATGACTTTGTTCTAAAGACTTTTCACTGGCCTACACTTGCTGTGTTGAGTTCCTCAAAGAAATGTTACAGCAGACGGACTTTCTGCTTGGGTTTATTATCAGTTATTGAAACAAGGTTCAGTGGTATTTCACCATTTGTAACTAAGAAATTAGGCATTGTCTGACCATTTTCTAGAAGTATTTACTTGCTTGTTATACGCTGGAAAATCACAATATTTATTTGGATCACCAGTGCCTGAAAGTTATTTAGGATGAAACTTTGTGAGCCCTTAGGAGCTTACCAGCTCTTAAGAGTTAATTCTGTTGTTGCACTTTGTTATCAGAGTTCTGAGAGAGCTTTTGATTGACTATGATGAATGCTGCAGAACTTCAGAGAGGCACTGTTATTAATGTGCTGATTGACATAAAGTTATTCTAGTGAGAGTATTATAATAGCTGAAAATCCATCATCTTGATTATTATTGCTGCAAAATGCATGGAAATGAGTAGTCAGCTATACATTTTTCTAACTCTTGTTGAGAGCCAGATGTCTCACTTGAGTCTCCCCAGATACAGATCTTGTTTTGTTTGGTAGTCCATCAGAAACAATTTGACTGTTGAATGGTAACGGCTTGGTGTTTGTAAAAGTGATTTGATTCATAGAAGTTTGGGGAAATTTTCTCAGGCATCACCATTGTTCAAGGCAGAGTCTAGTGCAAACTTCCATATGTTGCTGCCAGTAAAACTGCAGACTGTGGAGATAGTGAGCTGTGGTGTAAAGCAGCTCACTGCAGTGAAGGCTGACCTGTCCAGCTGGAGCTTGGGATCAAAGTGTTCAAACACCCACCTTTGACATAATTCTATCCTAAATAATCTTAGAGTTGTCTTGGGCTTTTCCCAAGGAGAGGTCTTACCAAGTGGCAGTGAACTCAGGAAAAAATAGACTTTCCTGCAAAGTGTTCCCTTTCAAGTTGCAGGTAAAGAGCAGTGAGTCCAGTGTTTCTGATCTTACAGACCCTTGTCAGGGATTGCAAAAGCAGAGTGGACTTAGTGCTGAAACTTAGCTCGTAGCTCCCAAATCCTGAACTCTTTGGTGTCACCCACCTTTCTCCCCGCTCAGACACCAGAGCTGGTTTTATTTTCTGGTTCCTTACTGCAGATTAAATTGTCCAAGTTATGTCACAGTGACATTTTATTTCTGTAGTCTGTTTTAGTTGATGTTTTATATTATAAACTGCTGTGTGCAAAAAAACTTTTAGTTTTAACCCATTTAGATCAAATTAGACTTTCATCTTGCACGTAGCAGTTAACTGAGCAGAAGACAAGTACATTTGTGCTCTGAGATTTGTTTTCACTGTTGAAAAAAGGAAGAAGTTGCTGTTCCCTGTAATGATTTCATGAGCCTGAGAACTTTCTTGGTGTCACAAATTAAGCCCAAAACAATTTGCTCTTGTCTGGTTTGGGGCATATTATAAATTTAGAACTTCTGTTGTCGGTCTTGTTAACATGAGTACCAACTGTTGTCGTTGTCCTGTAGCACAGTCCTTTTGAGAAATGGACTGATTGGGCAACTGGAGGATTACAGTTCCTTTGGAAATATAATTCAGTCTATCTCATGTTATCAGAGAAGGCTGACAAGCGTTTCTCTAAGAAAGTATCAGTGGGCTGTGGCTGAAATGAATGAAGCACTTTGTTTCACCAAGGAAATGAAGCATGTCTTTCACAATTTCCCAGCAGATAAAAATTATTTGGTGACTATACTGTACATTAAAATGATGAGTTTACATAATAATATTTATCCTCATTTATCTACTTCTGTAAAGGACCTGCTGTGGTATTCTGCCATATGACCTTGGATTTGTCACTCTGAAGCTGGAAGGGAGTCTTTCCAAATTTAACAGATACAGAGAAGCAGAGTTTTCATGCTGCAAATATGTTTTGACAGCTGGTTATTAACAATTAATGTTCTTTGTTGGATTGGACACCCATTTAAGAAGATGCTGTAATATTTTTAATGGGGTATGATGGAAAAACACTGCATACTTACCAGTAAGTAGTTGATTGTACTGAAGAAATATAATAAGTTAAAAGGAAAGAAATATGGAAATGGATGTCAAAGAGCGGGTGAAATACATTGTAAAACACAGAGGGGTGATTTTACAGGGAATACTTGTTGGAGAAAAATTTCTGATGCAGATGTGGTAAAAATAAATGACTTGACAAATTTGAATAAAATTAATAACAGGACAAATTTGAGTGACTGTAAATGAAAATGTTGAGTGTGATGTTGTGCAATTCTGAGGGGTTTAATTTTTTCCATAGGAGCTTTAGCATGGTGGTAGCACTGTCCAGATTCTGCATCTGTGAGAGGCTTTGCTCTTGTTTCCTCAGCGGTGGGTACTCCTGTTACAGTAATCCTAGGGCTCCTGGTAGACACAAAGACAACCCTGTTTTCTGGGAATTGTAGCCTTTGTACAGCTGTGTTCTCCAAGCAAAGCCATCGCCCCTGTCTGGGCAAGTGTTTGGATCAGTGGTTCAGGTTTGGTTTTTCCATGCAGTGACAGCTTTTCATGTCTGGCATAGAGAGGCAAAATTGCTCTGGATAGCAAGACACCACTTTGATCAGCTGTGTGAGAAGGGCTTTTGGGTCTGCAGTGGACTCAAAAGTTCTTTTTTATTCTATGCTTTTTTTCTTGAAATGTCACTTATTTGTGTGACTGCTGCTGGATCAGAACATTCCTGGTTTGTCAAGCAGCAGAATAAAATGGCAGGTAAAGGCCTAAATAGTTACTTTTGAAATAACTAACCTAAAACCCCAGATATTTTTGATGTAATCCTCTCAAATGTTCAGTGATCCAAACAGGGCCGTGACAAGTATTTGCTGGTAGAAGCAGTTGTGTGAGGGCTTTTGTTTGCATTACCTTGTAAATGCTGCTGTCAAAATAGGTGGTATTTCTAATTATCTGAGAGTAACTTCATTTCACAAACATTTTGGAGCAAGGTCTCGTGACTGGAAGCAACATTTTCTGGGCTTAGATAAAAACTCTGATTGGTTAAAGCAGAGATTTAAATTTATGCCATCTCTGTATTAAATACACAATTTTGGTGCTCTATTTTTAACTGAATTTTCTCTATATTTAGCCGGTTTTTATATAACAGTTATTTCTGGAAAGTGTGTGTGTCAGCTGACATTTCTTTTGCTGCTGCTTTTGTCTTAATACTTAGCAAAACAAAAGCTCATGGAATAGAAGTACAGAGAAGAATGTTCATTGTGTTTTCTGTCCTGGGCTGACTGTGGGAGCTGTGGCAGCCATGGAGCAACTTGGTAGGAGTTTGTAGTGAATGGGGGAGTGGGTAAGGAGGATGGGAGGCAGAAATACACCAGGAGTTGGAGTGATTGAGAAAGTCTAGAGCAAGTCTGGTCACATACTTGTGTCCCCTTTCTACTGCTTGAGAAATATTGGCATAAGGGCAGAACTAACACTTTCCAATCTTATTAGGATAAAAGCTCTACATTTAATTATTTATACTTAATTGTTCCATCACAGCTCTTGTGTGAGTTAAAATTGCATGGAATTAAACCCTTGTTTGCCATGCCTTGTAATGGCTGGGTGACATTCTGTACTTCTTAAGCCATTAAAGTCTTGTAGTCTGTAAACTTAAGACTTCCTGGGATATGCACTCAGGTTAGTGAGAAGGCAGAGTGTGTTGGGGATTGGAATGAGATGCTGCAAGAGTGGATGGCATACTCTGACAGACAGGTAGTATAAACTGGTTTTGGTTTTTTTGTCTGTTACAGAGTTATGGTACATAATTTAATTTACAAAACATAACTTGTATGAAGAAGACCGGAGATAGCTCATAGTTCAGCTTATAGGGATTGGTGTAATACCACACATTTAACACAGGCTTCCCACTCAGAATTTTTCACCAGTTTTTAAAAATCTGTTTATCTGAAATTTGTGAACAGTGTCAAATTTTCTGGTCTCAAAAACTCCATATAATGGCTTTATATTCTCTTCTGCTTCTTTCAGACTGTTGGGTCATTTCTTTCTCTTGGCATGGTACACCTGTGGTGCCATCGTCACATTTCTTGTACTGACTACCATAATTCCAGAAATTTGTGGTGAGACACAGTAACGTGATCTTCAGTGCTATCATTAAATTGGAGACTTTGCCAAACATTTGCAGAACTTGGTGTTTTAAATAGCCCAGCTCAGAATTTTCTTACACTTTCCATGGCAACAAGTTCATCTGTTATGCAAATGTCACGTTAACAGTCTCTGTCAGTGCATGGCTGTTTCTATCCTGCAAAAAGTGTATTTAGTGCTTGGTACAAATAGTTTCACGCACATGCACAGTTTGGTGTATGTACCTCTATCTTCAGGTGTCCTGAAACACCTTCCCAAGGTGAGACTTCATTGCCCCTTTTATATTGTGGCTGGAAAACGCAGTGATAAGAATGTGCTCTTTGTGAGTGGAGTGATGGTTAGTGGGTAGCAATAGGCTTATACAACAGACAGTTTGATATTGATAGAATTGCTGTGAAATTTGGCTTCCTCTTTCTCCTGCTCCTACTAGGTAAGCTTGAAAGTGTCTTTTTATGGAAGAGGAGATGCAAGTTCTGCTGGAAAAATTACAGAGAAACCTTTGCTCACTGTATTTGCCCATGATCTGTAGATAATTCATAAGACTCTTACATTTTTTCTGTACTATATAGCTCTATGTATTCTGCCTCTCCAGCTTTAATATTATTTGATAGGTTGGGTCTGGACAGATTGATGGTAGAAAACCATGATCTTCTGCAGCTCTGAAATATTCTTGTGGTTCTCAGGAGGTTAAAATTCAATTGTGATTGTTTTTGTACACTGTGAAACAGCTCATGTCAATTTTAGTGTTTCATTTGCTTAACAATACCTGAAGTTATGCCTACATAAACTAGTTGTATCTGATAAATTTATAGTGGTGTTGCAAGAAGTACGCTCCACAAAATACTTACAATGATGACAGATTGAAGAAAACAGGCTAATAAAAGCATTTACATTTTGCCTTTTTCTGCAGGTTTTCATACCTACCTGGCAGCATTGTTGAAATAGGCCTCTTAATGGTTCTGCGTGTGAAGCCATTTGCATTTAATTGACATCCCTTTTAATAAAGTGTTCATTTAAAAAAATTGATCTGTGGCTTGAATTTCACCCTTAGACTTGCTCAAATATGATTAAAAATGTGATGACTTTGCCTCTAAAACTTTCAATTTTATAAAGATACAGTACTGAAAATAGAGGTTTTCATGTGTATGTGCCCACCAATGGTTGAAATGATCTGTAGCCAAAGTGGAAATGTTCCTAGTACAGCGCATTTATCTTACACTGACAAAGAAATAAAAATTAAAAGCTTTTTCTGGCTTGTGGGGAGAAAAAAATTGTCACCAAAGGTGTTCAGTGCCAGCATTGGCATTTCTGAGCCATGAGCTCTTGGGAAGCCTGTATTTGGGATTTGTAGCCTGTTTTGTTGCCAGTACAAGGGTATTTTTCTCCACAGCACTTGATGGGCAGCGGTTTCATGTGTTGTTTCATTTCAAGTTGGGAGCTTTAGGGTTCCAAGCTGTTCCCTCCCCAGGTAATGAGTGTGTCTGTTCAGACGTACTTGGAGTTCCTCAGCTAAGCTTGCTGGAATCCTTTCAAAGCAGTACTTAACTGCAAGTACTTAAAAGGAACTTTGATATGTTGTTGTATTAACAGTAATATTATGGAAGAAATATTAGAAGTCAATGTTACAACATTTAAGTGATGTTTTTTAAATAAGGCAGAATTGTTGAGGTTTTTTCTTTCAAGGTTGCAGTCCTTTTATTCTTAGCCTAATATTAGGTTTTTTACTATTTTTACTCTTGCTTCCTTTTCTGCAGGTAATTTGCAGTGTGACATTTTGAACCTCAGCTATCCTAGATCACTTAAAACTTTGGACAGCAATTTAAGATTTAATTAGCACAGTCTACGAGCTCGTGGATACTGTGAGTGAGACACCGTGCCAGGTGCTGGAGCTGTAAGGCTGCAGTGCTGGATGGGCAGCAGCGACCCTGTGCTGTCTCCTCTGAATTGTGGCTCTTGGCTTAGATATTGGAGTAAAATATTTGCATAACTTTGTGGGTTTGAGGTCATGGTTTTGGCAAATTTCTGTAATTCCCCTGATTATATGAATAATCCTCATATACATTCATGTTATATATATCTATCAGGCATGTTGTGCTTACCACCTTTCCCTAAACACAGGGAGTTCTTGGCTGTCTCAGTGGCTCAGAGCAGCCCTTAACACACAGCTGTGTTGCCTTTTATTTAGCCATGTGGTTTTGGATTTGGAATTTGCCTTTGCTTTGTGAGCAGGTGCTGATAGAGAATAATGAAAGATTTTGTGAATAATGGAAGAACAAAAAAAAACCCAAACAAACAAAAGCAAAACAAAGACTCTTAAATGCAAACAGAGGAATATATTAAAAGAACAACCTTAGTATTCATGTATTAATAATAAACATTTTGAATTAAACAGAATTTTTTTGTGCCTAGTTACCTTACTGTTTAATCAATTCAACTTATTAAATATATAACATCTTTAACACCCATGTGCTGTGCCATTCACAGTTGGACAAGATTCTAAGAAGTTACTGCAACATGTTTCTGCATTTTGTTGTGCTCCTCCAGCCAACACAACTTGGATTTAATTTTTTGGAGCAATTTATGCTGTTCTTTTGGATATAGCATTCTGTGTGTGAAAAAGGCATTCATGTGTTCTGGCCTGTCTGCAGAACAAACAACTTCTCAGATTTTAACTGATGCCTGAAGGCTTAAGGAATTTATTTTGAAAAACATGACATCACTCAGCATTCTGGATACAGGAACAGATGAATTATGGTGCACAGCAAGCTGTTTCTCAGATTAAAATTCAAGTTGTATCAGTATGTTGAAATTCATTAATCAAAAGAATATGGAAATGATTGTACAGTTGTTTTCTGCTGAATTTTCCAAAATGTTTTAGCTTGAATATTCACTTAATCTTTATTCAATTCTTTACAATACCAAAGTACAGATTTTTTTTTTCAATAGGAGAAAATAATTAGAAGTTGTTTTATAGAATAGTAGCAGCTCTTGCATGGGATTGATGCAGACTTTAATCTCAACCAGTTCCAAAGGGTTAACTAGTGAATTTATGTTGTTACACCGTGATTCAGAGCATGAAACTGTGTGGTGTTGTCAGTGTAATGTGCCAGTTTGTCTTTCCCCTTCAGCCACAGTCTTGACAAGTGCTGCCCTGGTCTGTGCCCTAAGAATACTTTTCAGGGGGTCTCTGAGGGAGCTTCCCCACTGTTTTCCAGGACCTGGGATTTGGGTGGGTTTCTGTGGTACTTTTCAGCAGAGCACTCATGGGGTGATGTCTGGGTGTGTTACTGGGCTACAGTTAGTTGTTGGCTACAGTTCTCAAAGAAGTAACAGTAATTTCAGCTCATACCAATTATTCTTTTCCCTTATTAGCCCAAGATTTTTGGGGAGGCAAATGTCCATATTCTGTATTTCTGTAAGAGATTGAAACAGTGTTTGAGCTCAGGTATGAGTGTCCTTCTTACTTTATGATCTTAACTGCGATCATGTTTGGTGCTGCAGTTAAAGGTTATTAAAGACAATGGCATCTTCTACAGTTGAGCAATATTTAATTATAGAGTTCAGCTTCAAGTGTATGGAAAGACTGTGTTAAACATCTTCCCGCTCAGCTTCTGAGTATGCTTATTCCATCCCACCAGAAATAACTCAGTGGTTTAATAGTCCCATTAGTAGTTGGGTTAACAACAAGTCTGAGCACAGCTAACTGTAGGTTCTTCAGAGGTGTCTTGGTTTTATCAATAAAATGAAGTATGGGCAAATAAAGGTTGCTTCTCTTACACTGTTACTCTGTTGTTTGGGAGTTCTGTTGTTCTGAACTCCTCCAAAATTAGTGGGAGTACTGATGACCTGGACATTGGCAGTAGCATGAGTTCTCCTGTGCCTGTTGCAATGTTATAAAAAGATTGTAAAGGTGTGAAGGCTGAGCTGTCTTACAGCAGAAGTGGAGAGGAGAGTATAAGGAATCCTATTGAAAGTTGAAAGACAAAGTGCAAATTGATCAACTCCTCTTTTGATCTTCATCACTACAGACAAGTTCCTACTTTCCATCTGTTTATTTCATTCATTTTCCTTTGCATCTTTCTTTTACAATTCTTTTAAAGCACATACACATACATTAAGTTCTGCCCTTCTTTTATTCTTTTGTCATTGTTTCCATTTCACTTTCCCTGTGTTTCATTCCTGTATCTTTCTTATTTAGACCAAGTGGAGGATCCAGCTGGCCGTAGCAGCCATGTAGGACCCTTCAGGAACCTGATGGTAAGTGCACGTGTGTACTTATACTCAGGCTTCCACCAGGTTCTGTGTTCAGAGGCATTTCCCCCATCCTGCAGGCTTCTGTTCTTTCCTGACCTCTGAAACAATGAGAAAACTAAGGGATAGGCCTTGGACTACTCATTGATACCCTTTACATCACTAGTAGGTTGTGTTTTTATTGGAAATCTGCAGGAAGAAAATTATGCAAATCTTTCAGATTTATATGGATTTTAAAAGCACTTTGAGAACTCATGGGAGAAAGCCTATCAACAGCTACTAAATGTCTTCAAAAGTTCCTGAACTCCAACTATAGGAAATCTGAGAGACTATCTCAGTGAAGTATTACCTGTTACTTTGTTCTTAAATTCTCTTCCTGGGCAAGTGCTGTTGAATGATCAGGACCATGAAATTGTGCATCTGGGATAGTCATTGTCGTGTTTGAGTATAGTGAATTCTTTGAACCTTCTCAAAGAAAGCTGCCACCTAGAAGATTAACAAACTAAAGCTGGTAAAGGAGATCATCTTCAGTGGTTTGATGTTTCTCATTGATAGGTGCCAGAAATTGATCTGACACATCTGAAATATTGTCCATGCCCAAGAAGTTTGTTCACTGTTCAGAGAAAGGGCAAGTCAGGTGCTGGGTGAATCCTCTCTTCAAATGCATTGATGCTTAAAGGGCAAGAACTTGAAACATCTCCAGTTGTATCATGGAGTAGATTACATCATGAGCAAGTTGCATCTCTTTTTAGGACTGGCAGGAGAACTTGCAAATGATCTGCTTTCCATCAGTAGCTTAAGGTATGTGACATAAGTATCTTGATTTTGTGTGAAAATCCTGCTATTGTAGTGATTTCTCAGATTATGATTGGATTTTGATACTATAAATTTTATATTCTCTAACTGGATGACACTTTGAAACATATCTGCATGCTTTAGCACTTGGGATTTGTGTTGGTGCCTTTTTATACTTTACCTCACCCTTGAAAGAGCATATTGTATATTTATATAATATATAAATATTTTCAAGAGTATATTGCCAATATTGTTAGAAAAAAAAGAATTAATTGGGTCTTGGTTTGAAGACTTTGACAGTAACCTGTTGTTATGCTGAAATTCAGAGCTGCTGTAGAGATGGATGCAGAATTTCCCTGTGACTTTGTCTGCAATACATTGCACTGTGGGCAGAAAAAGTGTCTGTGAGCATGGGCCAGGTTTGGCAGGTGAGAGGGACCTGTGCACCAGCCTTTTCATTCTTGTTTCCAGTCTCACCTGTCGAGAGAAAGGAATCAAGAATTTTCTTGGCTTTAGGTCTAGATGCTGATAGTGGTCTTCAGATGATGAGTGGTCTGCAAAAAGTTTGAGAGTTCTTAGGGTTCTAGGAATTAGATATGATTTGTTACGTCCCTCATAAAAGTGTATTTTGATGCATGTTTGATTCCTAGGAATGTGTTGAAATCTTACATTTCCACCTTTTCTCTAGAAGTGGAACTGCCGGATTGTGTTACTGTCCATTCCCAGACCAATTTCAAATGACTTGGGAGATATTTCTGGAAACTTCTTTTGTATCCTTCATACTCAGATCTTGGTAGTGTTGGTTGTAATTATGAACGTTAGAGGTACTGATAATAAAAATGGTGTTCAAATTGGACATTTAGTAGCCTGTCAGGTAAAGAAAGATGTGCTTAAACTTCCTTATGCCTATGTGAACACCTAAACATGTGCTAAATCTTCTGACAATTGCAGATGTTTGGTATAGAAGCAAAATCGAATGTTGCATTGTTCAAATAATCCGGTATTGGTCCTTTATGGCAAGTTAGGGCCATCATAACAATAATTGGGGATATTCAGAGAAAATTGCTAGTTCACTTTGGGAAGGATGTGTGTGTCTTCTCCAAAGGTGACAAAAATTCAGTCTGAGTGACTGTTGTCAGGTTAAAAGACTAAAATCTGTTAAATTAGGTAAGAAATTAGAAAAGGTTTAATATGTACATAAAACTGAAACACATTAGAATTTGGGGACAGCCTATGAAACCTGAACTCTTTGAGAGGAAATTCAGATAGTTATTTCGATTATTCAAATCAAAACAAGTGTTTCCTTTTAAGGCTGAGGCTATCTGAGCTATTTTCTGGGGAGCGGTTGTGTACATGGAACTTCTCAGTTTGAACAGAGGAGCATTTTTTTTAAAGACATTTCAGTTTCTTGGCTCAGGATGTGAAAAATATTTTCAAGGGGTAAAAAGGGGGAATTTGTTGACAGGATTGTGACATGGAAGAACGTTCTTCTAACTAGGAAATGGATTTAGGGCTGTGATGGGCATTTCTGATCAGAGGGAATGGGCAGCCTGTTATAAAGTAGCATTTTGTGTATTAGAGGAGGCAAAGGAGAAACTTGGATTGCTGCTTCTGGACAGCTCTTCCCAAGAGTTGTATGTAGAACTGTGAAATTTCAGTGATGTTTTCTGGTGTATTTTTTGTGGAAAGTACAGTATGCAATGAAGTGAATCAGAAAACCATAAACTTTCATTTGTTATTACACACCCTTTATTATAATTTCTGTATGTTATAGGCCTGAATCTATAAGATTCTGGCAAAAATTAGCAGTACTTTGTAGTGCAGTGGAAAATGAAGTTTTCAGTGTGTTTTCATCTTACAGTACTGGTCAACTCTTTGCATATAATGCCCTTTTGTACCTTAACGCTTATGCAACTAATATATGCTGCTTCATCTTGCCAACAGAAAGCGATAACCTGAAAGTGCTGTTAGTGTTAGGACCCAACAAAATACTTTCATCATTTGCTGTTACCTAGTTCTATCTCCTTTGGTTGTACTGCCTTTGACATGTTGGTCAAGCTCATGATGCTTTCAGTCTTCTCATGATACTATTTCTTCATTGCTTTTATCATAACTCTCCTCATCATTCAGATTGTTTATACAACTAAAATAAGCCTCTGTTTTGGGTTTCTATTTTGTAAGGTCTTCTAATTAACATTAAGGATTAATAGTATATGAAGAGATTTTCTATTTTCCATATATTTCTTTGAGATACAGGAATTTAGTGGCCATATTAAGGCATTGGATAACTGCATGATGTGAGCTGCTTAACCCTGGACAGGTAGCTTGTTCTTGCTTTGAAAATGAGGAAAATATTTCAGTGTCTGAAGTTTTTTGTCTGAATGCTGTCTGTTCTCCTAATCGGTCATTTGTATTCCTCAGGAAAGCAGGGTCTCTTCAAGAGTTATACTCCAAAGCTGATGGTTTAAATCTGCCATTCATATATGGCAAATAAAAATTGTTGCAGAGGAATAATGAATGATTTTTTCTCCCCAGGAAAGAAGAAGACTCAGGAAGGTAAAAACAAGGGAAAGAAGGCAGCAGATACAAAACAGACTGATTTGGATTCGACTTCTGCAGATATGAGGGATTCTAAAGAGGGTGAGTTCTCAAGTGTCTTATTTTTTCCTTCGGTTTATCTTTTTGAATCCAGGAATGCTTGTCATTTTTAGTACATTACTAGCGGGTTATCTTACTGTAGCAAAGTGAACATTTATATTGTTTACCCCAATTGTTTCACTAGTTAGGAACTTGGCTATTAGAAGCATATCATTAAATGTACAGCTCTGACCACAGGAAAAAAACTAATGTCCTGCAAAATTTAGACATAAACCCAAACTCCTTAGAAGATAATATCAGAGCAAAGTCCTTATTCTAATGTCTTTGGAGCTTAGTTACATGGTCATTATTTATTGCTAATTACCAGTCATACCAAGGGGGAAAAAATACAGTAATAATTCTTTTGATCCGTAGCTTTTCCATTCCTTCCCTCAGTTGTCCCTTCTGCTTGCACAACATGGGCACCACTGTTCAGGTGTCTTATGGCCCAGCTAAGGAATGGAAAAGAAACTTTTGCTCTAATAATGTACTCACTTAGACAACATTGTGGGGATTGGCAGCAAAGATGTTTTCCTAGAATCATCACAGAATCTCAGAATATTTTGGGTTGGAAGGGACCTTAACGCTTATCTTCTTCCAACCCCCTGTCATGGGCAGGGACACCTTTCACTAGACAAGGTTGCTCAGAGCCCCATCAAACCTGGCCTTATTTTCTTCAGCATTGGATATATACCTGACAACAGAGAGGTAGGACTTGCATGCAGAGGTGAAAACATCTGTCCACCTGAGTAAATAAGTGGGAAGTGGAGGTATTGTGTTGGGTCAGGAATGTTGGATATGTTGTACTAGAAGAAAAAGGAGAAGAAAGGTGTAGTCCTGAAGTGTTTGGTAAAAATATCGCATGCTTTTCTTTATTATACTCTACTGTTCCAGGTTATAAAGAGGAAGATGAAACACCTTCTGTTTCTGCTGTGCTTTCTCTGGAACAAACAGCTGCGATTCAGGAAATGGTAAATCAAGATGTACTTCCAAAGCTGATGATCCCCAGTCCGACCAATGAACCACAAGTGGTAACTGAAGACAAACAAGGAGAAGCAATAAACTGTGCATCAGATGATTTAGATGACGATGAAGAGGAGGATGAAGAAGAGGAAGATGAAGAGGAGATAGAAGATAATATCAATATGCCTAAAGAAAATGCTGAAATGCCTTTGATATGTGAAGAAAAGTTGGACTCCATGGAGGAGCAAAAGAGTACGTCAGAGGAATCTCCAGAAAGCTCGCCAAAGAAAAAACTCGTGGTGAAAATTCCAAAAGCACAGGGGGAATCCAATGGTGATGTTCAGGAAACATTCATGTTTCCCTGCCAGCATTGTGAGAGGAAATTTACAACAAAGCAAGGACTTGAGCGCCACATGCACATCCATATATCCACCCTGAACCATGCATTCAAGTGTCGATACTGTGGGAAAGCCTTTGGCACTCAAATCAACAGGCGGAGGCACGAGCGACGCCACGAGGCTGGACCTAAAAGGAAACCATTCCTGACACTGACGTCGTCACAACGTTTGGATAATGTTACTGATAATCAAGTGATTGTGGATGATGGTCTTAAAGATGACCTGAATGTTTCCAGTCTTGTGCAAGACTCTGGTATCTTGGATTCTGAGAAAGTTTCCCAGGAAATGTCAAACTCTGCATTTGCTGAGGAAAATAAGGAGCCCAAAGAATTGCATCCATGCAAATACTGCAAAAAGGTTTTTGGCACTCACACCAACATGCGGCGGCATCAGCGTAGGGTTCACGAGCGTCACCTTATTCCCAAAGGTGTCAGAAGAAAAGGGTTCTTTACTGAAGAGCCGCCTCTCCCGACAGAGCCAGCCCCAGCAGTCCAGAGTGTATACATAGCAAGCACAGAAATAGAAGAGGAAGGTGAAGGAGATGATGTCTATCTTATGGATATATCCAGCAATATCTCTGAGAATTTAAATTACTACATTGATGGTAAAATTCAGTCCAACAGCAGCACTAGCAATTGTGACGTGATTCAGATGGAGTCCAACTCTGCAGACTTGTATGGATTGAGTTGTATAATCAGTCCAGTCACAGTGGAAATTTCCTCAAATTTAAAAGTTACACAAACACATGTGAATGAACCTTCTAAGGATCCCTCTAGCAGTGGGAGCAGTGAATTCAAAAAGAGAAGAACTGCCAGCCCTCCTCTTGTACCAAAAATAAAAACTGAAATAGACCCGGAACCTATAACTCCTACTAGTTCTTTAAATCTTCCTCTTAGCATTTCAGCAGAAAGCATACCTTTTCATAAAGAAAAAGGGGTTTATTTGTCATCAAAATTAAAGCAGCTTCTTCAGACACAGGACAATAAGAAGATAACTCCATCAAGTGAAATCCCTAAAATAGGACCTTCTGTTGCATCATCACCTATTTTGCCTCCAGTATCCAGCAGATTTAAAAGAAGGACCAGCTCTCCTCCCAGTTCTCCACAGCACAGTCCAGTTCTTCGTGACTTCGTCAAATCAGGTGAGGGAAAAACTGTGTGGAATGATAATATTCGGAGTTCAAAAATGCCAAAGTTAGAAAGCCACAGCAACTCACCTGCTTGGAGCTTGACTGGAAGGGAGGACAAAGAGACTTTGAGCCCTCTTTGCTTTGAAGAATATAAAATATCAAAAGACTGGACAGCAGCTCCGACTTTTGGGAACGTGTGCAACCAGCAGCCACTGGATTTGTCCAGTGGTATGAAACAAAGGTCTGATGTCAAAAGCAAGACTCAGGTTCCCTGGGAATCCGTTTTAGATTTAAGCGTGCATAAGAAGCCTTGCAGCGATGCTGAAATTCAGGAATACAAAGAAAATTCCACACAGCCAACGTGTAGTGGTGTTAAGAAGAAAAAACCCACCACTTGCATGTTGCAGAAGGTTCTACTGAACGAGTACAATGGGACGGATGCAGACCCAGACAGCACGCTGGGCATGGACAGCACCAGCAGCCCCAGCAAGGCCCTGGAACCTCCGGCAGAGCCCGGCATGGATCCCACTGTCTCGGCGGCGTCTTCCACTGACACTCAGCCCCTCAGCCCCTCCACTTCCCCTGTGCCACAGGCGTCTGCTGCCCCTGCCGTGTGCCAGCTGCCTCCATTGTTAACGCCCACCAACCCCCCCCCCCCGCCACCCTGCCCGCCTGTGTTAACAGTGGCCACGTCACCTCCCCCCCTGCTCCCAACAATGCCCTTACCGATTCCAGATGTCTCTGCCAGTGCCACTAACACTTCCTTCTGTCCCTCGCCACTCTCCAACACTACTACCCAGTCCCCACTACCAGTTCTTTCGCCTACAGTTTCTCCTTCTCCATCCCCTGTCCCTTCTGTTGAACCTCTTATTTCTGCTGCTTCACCTGGCCCCCCTATACTGTCTTCCTCGTCTTCCTCCTCCTCTTCCTCCTCTTTCTCATCCTCTTCCTCCTCATCGTCTCCATCTCCACCTCCTCTTTCTGTAGTTTCTTCTGTTGTTTCCTCTGCTGATAACCTTGAAAGTTCTCTCCCAATAATAAAGCAGGAAGAAGCTGAAAGCGAGCAGCAGAAAGCAAAAGATCCTCATACTTCAAGTGAGTCAGGAGTAGTTCAGGAAACGTTCAACAAGAGCTTTGTGTGCAATGTCTGCGAATCACCTTTTCTTTCCATTAAAGACCTAACAAAGCATTTATCCATTCATGCTGAAGAATGGCCCTTCAAATGTGAATTCTGTGTACAGCTTTTTAGGGATAAAACAGACTTGTCGGAACATCGCTTTCTGCTTCATGGAGTAGGGAATATTTTTGTTTGTTCAGTGTGTAAAAAGGAATTTGCTTTTTTGTGCAATTTACAACAGCATCAACGGGATCTCCATCCAGACAAAGAATGCACACATCATGAGTTTGAAAGTGGGACTTTGAGACCCCAGAATTTTACTGACCCCAGTAAGGCGAATGTGGAGCACATGCAGAGCCTGCCAGAAGATTCTTTGGAACCTTCAAAAGAGGAGGAGGATGAAGATCTAAATGATTCTTCTGAAGAGCTTTATACTACTATAAAAATAATGGCTTCTGGAGTGAAATCTAAAGATCCAGATGTTCGTATGGGCCTCAATCAACACTACCCAAGCTTTAAACCACCTCCGTTCCAGTATCACCATCGTAATCCTATGGGTATTGGAGTTACTGCAACAAACTTCACAACCCACAATATCCCACAGACTTTTACTACTGCCATTCGATGCACAAAATGTGGAAAAAGTGTTGATAACATGCCTGAGTTACACAAACACATACTGGCCTGTGCATCTGCTAGTGATAAAAAGAGATACACACCTAAAAAAAATCCAGTACCCCTCAAACAGACAGTGCAGCCTAAGAATGGCATGGTGGTTATTGCTGGGCCTGGGAAGAATGCCTTCAGACGAATGGGTCAGCCTAAAAGACTCAATTTCAATGTTGAGATTAGCAAAATGTCCTCCAATAAACTAAAAATAAGTGCATTGAAAAAGAAAAACCAGCTTGTCCAGAAAGCTATCCTACAAAAAAAGAAATCTGCTCAGCAGAAGGCAGAACTGAAAAATAACCCATCTGAGACGGACTCTCACATCTGCCCCTACTGTAACAGAGAGTTCACTTACATTGGGAGTTTGAACAAACATGCATCGTACAGCTGCCCCAAAAAACCCATCTCTCCCTCCTCTAAAAAGAATTCTTCCAAAAAAAGTGCAGCTTCTTCACCTGCAAACAGTGACAAAGGCAGTAACCAGCGCAGGCGAACAGCAGATGCAGAAATCAAAATGCAGAGCACTCAGCCTCACCTAGGCAAGACGAGAGCACGAACCTCAGGACCTGCACAGCTCCAGCTCCCCTCTGCCTCCTTCAAGTCCAAACAAAACGTTAAATTTGTACCTTCCATGCGATCTAAGAAGCCAAATTCATCTTCATCATTGAGGAACTCTAGTCCTGTAAGAGTGTCTAAAATGTCCCATGTTGATGGGAAAAAAAACAAGGTGGTTTCTAAGAACAATTCCTCTGGAATCTCCAACAAAGCGTCCCGGAAATTGCATGTCAGAATACAAAGGAATAATAAAGCTGTTTTGCCAAGTAAATCTGCTGTGGCGAGTAAGAAAAAGGCAGACAGGTTCAGTGTAAAATCTAGAGAGAGAATTGGAGGACCAATCACACGGAGCCTGCAGCAGGCAGCAAATGCAGAGGCAGCAGAAAACAAAAGAGATGAAAGCAGTACAAAGCAAGAACTAAAAGATTTCAGGTAAGCATTTAATTTGATGTTGAAACAACCCAGGAACATGTTGCTTGCTGTTTTGTCAATTTTCTTGGTGGGTTTTTTTTTGTTGTTTGGGAGTTTTTTGGTTTTATTTTTAGTTTCTCATGCTTAAATAAAAAAAAAATTGCATTTCCTAAAATGTGGATGAGCAGCTTACTGATGCTGAGGTATGATGTACATACTTGATGCATTTTGTCATGTCATGAAATAATACACGGTTTGTATAGAGAATGTCTTTAATTATAAACTGAATTGAAACCTCTGGAAAAAAAATGTCAATACCTGAGTGCGAATAAACTTAATGTCATTAAACTCAATGTTGTTGGAGACACTGACCTTGTATTTGGTGTCTGACATCTGAGGTAGCCCAGAATCATTCTAGATTTATTTATGGCAGTTCACTAAGTTAAAAAACATGATTGCATTCTTTACTCACTAAAATAACTTGCTTTGGTTTGTAATAAAAAGCATTCTCTGCATATATATATATATATATAAAAAAGAAACAAACCATGACCAAATACTTCAAAAATGTATGTGCATACGGACTGAGATAATTAAATACTTAATATAAGGGAAATAGACATGTAAGAAAAGTTACATGAACATGTAAATTTGTTAGAAGTATCATTCTTTTATGTTTCACTATAAAACTTTGATTAAGTTCTGTTTCTTTTTGAGAAGAAGCATTTTAATCACAACAAAGGGTAATCCTTCAATAAATAAATAAAAATCTTAATCTACGTGCCTGAGTCCCGATTTACGTCTTCATATAGTCTCTCAAATCAATAGTATATTTTGCACAGTGTTTATAACCTTTGTTACCTTGCTCATGCCCTGTTTTTCTTGGAAATAGGTGTCTAATTTGCTGAGAAACTTTCACAAAGCTCGCTGATAATTAAGAGTTCTTTTGGGGCTGGTAATTGCAGCGCCTGGCTGTGATTAACACCAGATTTAGGGCCAAGGGTAGGGTTTTTTAATCGAAGTCATTGCTAGAGGAGGAGGGGGAGGAACTGGCAGCCTCTGTCAGAATAAGTAAAGCAGGATCTGTTCATTGTCAAAATCCAAATTGTTCACAGCTTGTGTGTCTTACAGTGAAGATCTCCAAGGTGCAAATACTGAGGAAATACTTAGTAAAGTAAAAGTTCAATATAGCAGAATTATTCCCAAGTGCTAGAGGGGAATTTGACTTAAAATAATCCATACCCAAATTATGATGTGTTGAAGGAGAAAAACGTTACTGGAATTTAGAGACTAATGGTGTAAAAATGCCTTTTAGAAACAAGAAATGTCTACCAGCCCTGTTCCCTTAGGACATAACCATCTTCATGTTCATTCTCATCAGCTGCTCTCTTTAGCTACGTGTGAAACTGTATTTAAATGTTGCCAGAACAGATGAGTTGAATAAGAAACCAAAACAAACACATCTTCCCATCTAAATGAATCATTTAACCTTAGGCAAAATAACCAAGTACTTTGAAATGGGTGCATATGGGAATTGTTTAGTAGTATTTGGGGAAATAACAATTGACCTGGGTTAAGGTTTCCTTGGCTGGCTCAAATACTGTTGGTTTACTTTGGCTGCTTTGAGTCTTCATCGGTTTAACAAATAGATCCACTAGGGAATTCTTTTTGTCTCTCAAGTAACTTTCATAAATCTAGATTGTCTAGTCAACTTCTTTTTATATCAGTTATATAGTATGAAGAATTTTTTTGCCTTCATACACTAATATCAGCACAGTTTAACTTTGATTCTACTCTATGTAGGCACTGTTGGATTTTGATTTTTTTTCCAGGAAATCACAATATTTTTTCAAGACTTACTTTATGTATATTTGTCTGCCAATTTGTTTTTCACCTTTCACTTTTTCTGTGTAAACACACTTGTTCACAAATTGTTTTGTCATTTATCTTCAGTTCTTGTTGTGTTTTGTTTTATTTTTAATCTCTATTTTCTAGGAATCTCCTGTAAAAACAAAACAAAATCCCCTAATGCCATGATAGAGCTGTTGCATGCTCATCTTAGGATAAGCACTATGCCAAGGGATGTGAAATCCAAGCTTGTGAAACCCGCAGAAGCTGAGTCACAACCATAAAATTGTCTGCAGGCTTCTTGCTCATGCTCAGTGTCAGGCCTAGATTTTCTTACTCTGTGCTTGACACATGTGGGATGATTCAGATTAAAGCAAAGGGTACTGTTAAAAACAAATGAAACCCCTCAGGAAATCATCAAAAAGTGGGATTAACTGAACCAAATCTTCTACTCTTGATTTTGTTCTCACCTTTGTGGATGGCGTTGGGCAGTTCAGTTTCTGTGCCTGGCAAAGCAGGTTCCTTCAGCCTGTCCAGAAATCAGTGTAAGATTCAGGGCCAACAATTGCTGCACTCCAAGTATTTTTGTCATGTATTAGGTCTCTTAAAGCCTTTTGTCTAAATGAGTCAATAGAGGCCAACCTAGCACTGCAGAATTCCCTTCCCACCTTCTCCTCACTTTCTCAGTCTTTTAGATGTCCAGTATGCAGTGGAAAAAAGCCTGATTTGGATGTTTTATGGATTTTCCAAGTTCTTATTTACACGTGCAAATGAAACTTTATATAGCAGTGATGAATTTCTAAACACCAGATATATAATGGATGCAGTGTATCTTTTTATGAATAAGAAGGCTAGAGCAGGGCTGCAGACCTGCATATTTTGAAAATGAAATATATAATTATTCTAAAAGGTTGTACACATCTAATTTAAGACAATGAATTGGTCTATTGTTCATAATAGCTTTTTATGGAGATACTGTTTGTCACGTGTTCATAGAGCTTTCACAATTAATGACAAAATGGATGGAAAATGACTAGTTTCTTTATACAGACACCCCTTTTATTTTTTGTTCTTAAAAAGTAATCTACCTCTTTAAAATTTGTAGTTTAATACTTGTTTGGTGAATTTGTGCCACTTTCACTTTCACTATCATTCCCATTTTGTTACATTTCTGTTATGGGGACTTTATGTTGAAATATTGTATAAAGCATTTGTAGCAAGTTTAAAAAATAAAATATTTAAAATTATTTAAATTGTTTTGGAGACTTCAGTTGTACTATATGTGATTTTCATTTTACATTAATTTCATTTTGGGTTGTTAATCTTGGAGCATGTTCCTGTATTAAAGTTTTCTGTTAGTTATATTGTTTCCTCTATTGGAGAGTGATATAAAGAGTATTCTAATGAAATCATTAAAAATTGCAATTTGACATAAAAGTGGGATTGTCCTTGCTTTTGAATGCTGTAGCCTTGCTGGAGGGCTGTAAATGCAGGTAAGCAGCTGAAGGAGGATTTTCCTCCTCCATGTGCCATCCATCCCGTGCTGTAAGTTCCAGTAATAGTTACAAGTCTGTGGTGTTGCAAGCACTTAATGACCAACTAGATGGAACTATCATGACACATTTTCTAAAACCAATAAAGTAAACTTTTTAAAAACTTGGGGGAAACTTGCCTTTTGTGTGGAAAGCAGATGTGCTGGGAAAAATGAAACAATGTGCATCTAGGAGGAGTTAAATGTGCTTGCATCCTTCAGTTGTGTCCCCCTGGTTCAGTGGCATGAATTTATACCAATTGGCCACTTCTGACTTAGTTTGAGGATTTTAGGTTCTAATTGTGGACACAGCTAATAAATTTTAAACTATTTAAATGAAAATTACATACATTATTTCAACTTCTGATACTATAGTTTTCTGTTTTTCTGATATTATGGTTTTCTATTTTTATATGCTTTAAACTTGTTAAATAGTTCAATAAAAAAAATACATGCAAAGATTTTTTTTGGCTCTTGAGAATTTTACAGTGTTGTATTCTAGCACCAAGATATGTGTTCAGTCTTTTGCAGTGGAGCTGGAAGCATCCGTGTCCTTAGTGTGGCAGTGGGGTGGAATAATGTTACGTTGATAAGGCTAAACAGCATTACAGTAGTCAGTTCCTTCACATGCTCCTTTCTAATCCAGTAGTAAGTTACTATTTTATGTAGTTGTCTATTCAAATTAATGCTTCTGAGTAAGACTCTTTGGTGAGATCTCCCAGTTTATTTTTTCATGTGGGATATCATTCCTTGAACATGTTCTCTCCATAACAACATTTTCTGTGAATTTTAACTGATGGAGGAAGATCTGCTGGAATGATGCAGAAGTTCCAACATTGTTCATGGAGTGTTTTTGCACTCTCTGCATTTTGAGATTTGCACCACAATGGAAGAGGTGAATTCTTAGTTTACTTATCACAGCAGTTACACCAAGGAAGTGGGAGGAAGCCACAGTGATGGTTTTCAGTCTTGATCAGGTTTTACCATATTTACCCAAGGGAAAACATTATTTACATGCCCAGTGTTGTATTTGGATGTTTGATAAGAAAAAGGAGACATGAAAAAAGTGAAACTCATAGTTTTCAAATTGCCGAGGATGGGACATAAACTTGATTCATTGTTTCAAATCTTTTACTTACAAAGGAGATACCATTTGGTGTTTGCTCTTGCTGCAGTCTATTTCAGTCACCTTGTAAGGATTTATTAGCCATGTCTAGCAGTGAACTGATGGTGAGTAAACCAGCCTCATTCTCTAATATGGCAGAAATCCTCTTGCCATTTATGTGCAATTTCATGAGGATGTGCCACACTGAAATGTTCACCTGTATTCACCAATTGATCAGGGAGGTTCTTGGTGATGGAGATCTCCAAATAAGAGAGGATCATCAAAGAGTTTCAACCCTAAATAGGTGACTCATCACAAATAGAAATGTGCAGCTTTCATAGTTGCTGTTGCATCTCATCTGTATAATTGAATTTCTCTGGCTTTTATAGCCACCTCAGTATGGTCTGAAGCAACAGTAAAGCTGTAATGTTGCCCACAAAGTGCTGACACATCTTGAAATGTATCCAGACAGGCAAGGAAAACAATTAAACTTGTCCTGTTTACAGAGACCAAGTGACACCCTGGGCGAGATCAAATAAGTCAGTTTAAAAAAAAACTGATGCTGGAGTTTTGGAGACAGGAGATCTGACAGGTTGTGTTTACATTTTTTTTTTTTTTGTTTTCAATTTTCCATTTTGCTGTAAGGCATGGGAACCAGCTTGTGGCAGCAACTGTCTGAGCTGTGTTCAGTCCTAGGTATTAGAGCCAGTCTGGGGGATGCAGCCAGGTTCCCCCTGTTCTGCAAGTTCCTCAACCCTGGTGCAAGCTGCCCAAGGGAAATAAGGCTGGGGTGTTTCTGGTTCTCTAGTTTGTCAGCATTTTGTATTGCAAGACTGTTATTTAAAATTCTGTTTTGGTTCCTGATGATTTTCTTTGGGAAGATGTCATAGAGTTTGATGTCTAAATATTCAATATGGAATGCAAATAGGAATAGCATTCACTTCACTTACGGTGGTTTGTGACTTCATTTCCAAAATTATGGGCTCAGCTCCAGCTTTTTACTGGAGTTAGGTTTAGCCAAGGAGCTGAATTGCTAGAGACAGATAAATTGCTTGTGAATGGCCTTAAAGAGATAACTTATAAGACCTTATATACTAATTCTGGCTTTTATTTATTGAACGTGATCTGTGTGAGTCACATGATGTTGTATTTCTGCTCATCATGAAAAGGAGCTAAACAATAGATTCTGAAGAACAAATACATGCTGGTTTGAAGCTCAGCTTTTGTGGTAAGTCTATGATAAGAGAGGGATGAACTTCCACATCTATCTAATTAAACTGTAAAAAATAACAGCTTTCTAATGGGAAAAAAGGATGTACCTTCCAGTACTTTGCAAGAGCAGGATGGTGAGGAAAATATATCTATTTCAGAGCAAGATGCAAATAAAAGACTCTTAGGTAAGGCATGGTATAAGTGTACAGTTAATGGTCCATTGTACACATCAAATGAGTGAGTGAAAATTGAATGTTATTAAAGAGGGATCTTTTTTCCATGTTTATCAATGAGTGGCTTTTATTTCCTAAGCTTTGTTTGGGATATTTTTTTAAAATTTAGGTAATATGATATTTTTTGAATGAAATAAATACTAAGGTAGCAGACTGCAGCAGGAGTTGGTACCTCTTTGTGCCCATCAGTTACAGTCAAGCAAGGGTTAGATGTTTAAAATGCACATAGATTGTTAGAGTGGGGATGAATATAAAGCACCCAGTGTCTAACACGAGATTACTGACAGAACACAGGACCAGGAGTCCTGTTCTGCCTCTGCACCACAGTCTCCAGGCACTAGCTGCTTCTGACCCTCTTCTTAGTAAAGAGGAAGCCATTGAGTCTCCTCTAAGTGCTACTTCCCACACATAACTTTATCACTTTCCCTTCTCATTTTGCTGCACCTTTACATCTCTTACTAAGTCTTTAAAAATGGTTTTGGTAGATCATAGTTTTAGAGCGTTCTTTGGGAAAAGAGAACTGAAATACTGCTTTCTGTTTTTTTTCAGATACAAGGCAGTAAAACTGAAACTCAAAGGGAAGCTTGAGCAGGCATCAAGTGGAGTGAGGCTTTTTCTTAAGAGATAGGTAGCTGCTTCATTTTCCTAATTTATTTGAAGCTTGAGTGGTTAGTGAAACAATGTTGTAATAAGCAACATACACTTTGTTTGTGTGTATATAAATATATATATATGTTTTATTTTTTAAGACTTTTATGTTTCATGAGCCAAACGAGGTCTCTGCGTTGTGTTTTGAATGACAGTAATCCCAGAAACTGACAGAGGGCTGTGAGAAATGGCTTTGGTTATTCAGTGGGTGGTGTTCCATTCCTCTGAAGTACAAGGCTCAGTGTTCAATCATTCAAGGTGGTCTGGCACACAGCAGGTGAGCAGCAAAACTGAGACTTGCACCATTCAATGCCCTATGTCAGTCAAAAAGTAAGAATAATAATCTCAAATCTGGGCCTATTTCAGCAAAACCTGCCATGTTTCCAGCTGAGAGAGCTGGGGGGCGCTCAGTCTGACAAAAAGGACATTCAGGGGGAACAGTCTGTCTACAACTCCCTGACAGGAGGCTGCAGCCAGGTCGGAAGTGGGCTCTGCTCCTAGGGAACAAGGGACAGGATAAGAGACTGGCCTCAGACGGTGCCAGAGGCTGCCCAAGGACGTGGTGGAGTCCCCATCCTGGATGGGTCACAGGTTGGACTTAATGGCCTTGGAGGTCTTTTCCAGCCTCAATGAGTCAGTGATTCCTTCTGCAGTTCAGGCAATGCTGCTCAGTGAAGTTAAATGCCCGTGGTAAAGCAATTAAATGCAAGGACTTTTTCAGGGAAGTGATTTTGTTGGGAATGCAGAGGATGCGCTTCCTGCTCAGGGCATCTGAAGGCCTATTCCCATGAATAGACCATGTGTGTGTAGCCCCCAACCGTGACTCAGTGGGGGAATTTATGTGGTGTTTCCTTTATGTGTCAACATCTCTGCTAAACATTGCAGTGTGGAAGGAGGTGGGAAGTTGAGAAATACTGAATTCTTACATCATTGAGCTACTACGAAGAGTTTCACACTCAAACTCCACTGTCACTGGAACTTGAAATTGTATTCTCTATTCATTATGGCAAATTCAACGTCACTCATCTACCTTTTCAAACCAAAAGCACACTTTGTTCTATGATTTCTTTTTTATGTAATGAGACGTGCAGGACCAAAGGCACATCCTTGTTTTGCTGCCCTCCAGTGATACTTTTGAACTGTTTTGATGTCACCAATTCTGTATAAAGCTAAATAAAATAAACTACAGTGTTTCCTACATATGATGAAAGCTTTCTCATTCTGCTTGGAATGTGATTCAGTAGATAGAAACTTTTTATCAAATCACATTACCTGACAGTATAGAAAATGAGTTTGAGTACTTCTATTTTTAATCCAAAATTGTTCACCTATTGGCTTTCAGAATACTCTGTGCTGCTTTTTTAAAAGTGCAGGAAGATAAGTTGCTAACGTGATGGTGTTCACCTAAATTTATAGGTTTACACCAAGATTTTTTAAGTGACTAGGGCTCTAATCTCAGTGCTGAATTCCTCTTCAAGTGGCTACTTTAGGTCACTGGTTGCTTTTGAAAATGTAGTTCTATTTAAGTAAAATGGTGTTGATACACTAATTTTTGAGTCTCCCAGGTGAGCTGTAGGCATGGTATGAGATTTTTTCCAGCAGTTTTTGCTGTTGGTTTGGTGTTCATCACCACAGTTCCTCATGATCCATGGGGAGTGGAACTGAGCCAGCAATGAAGAAACTTAAACTGTAGAGCCCATGTGAAAGAAAGCAATTTTTGAGTTCCTGTGGGGCAGCAATGCTGCTTTAAAGGATTAAGTTCTTTGAAGCACTGTGGCTGGAGAGTGCTTTTAGGTGTCTTCTTGGAAGTCAAGAATGTAAATTATCTCAATAACAGGTTTTTCCAGTTTAGATTTGTGAAAGGCCTGACCATAACATTCATGTTCTGGCCTTTCATGCCATGTGAAGGGAAGATAAAATCCTGATGTGCTCCAGCTATTTCCCTGCTTTCAAGAATAAACACATGTAAGTCTCCAAATATCCACAGTACAGCACATTAAGATCCTTTCTGCTTTCTGCTGCTTCCTCATTTTCTATACAGTGAGTCTGAACTTTTCCATAGAAAAGACATCCCTTTCAACAAAATTCTATCCATAAACCTTTTTGTCTTGGTAAATACTTTGTTTCTCTGAAACAGACAAATGAAGATCTTTTCCTTAGTGGTTGATTTTTTAAATATTTTTCCAAGTCCTTGTTTTGTGTATTTACTTTTCCATTAAGCAATATACTGCTGCCAGAGAATACATTTCAGTCAGGGTAGTCACATGGTGGTTTAACCTCACTGAAAGCAGAAAGCCCAGAAATAGCATTTATCCACTCCCTGAACCCTCTTGTTTCCCTTCTGGTCTGTGAAATTATTCAGCCTAATTCTGCAAAACCAAGAATTTGGGCTTAAACACCCACATTTCTTTTTTTTTTTTTCCCAGGCAGTCAATGATTTGTGTCAGCTTAGCTATTCTTTTACTTAAGAGTAGGAAACGCTTGATGGAGTATGTTCCTGGTATGCTTATTGTTAAATGTAATGTGGAATGTGTGTGTGTCTGAAATTTTGAAGCCTATCCTTGGTGTTATTTTAGATTATAGAGTATAATCCTTGCAGGAAAAAAAAACCACTTCATTGAGGTAAAAATGTGAACCCAAATCACCTGAATTTTTACCACATACTGCCATGACTTCTTTCACTGAATTTCCCTGATGGGACTGGCAGCCACCTTGGATGACTCCAGCCTTCATGCCTACAAATACCATGGCTTATTTTTCTGGGACATGTCTAGAGAATTAAACTATCAACCCGGGAGAATGTTAATTGCAGAAGTGCGGTAGAAGAAAAGCCAGTTTGAATAAAAAATACCAAAGGAAGGGGTCGTGCCAGGATTTGGCATTCTTCCTAGCCTTTGAGTTTGTGTGTGCTGGTCATGGTAAGGCTCGGGGGCCTAGGAAGGTATATGGAAGTAGGAACTTGGTTTGGACAAATACTTCAGTATTTAGGAGACAATTTAATCTGTAACAATAATGTGGGTGGTGGGGGAACCTTTTCCTCTGTTCGGTCCTCTGCTTTAAGGCTGCAGTTTTTCTTAGTGACCATGGCAAATCCCTTTCCACCTGACTCCATTCTGGATCTGAAAAATTGGGATCATGGTACTGACTCACACTACAAAATACTTTCAGATTTAAAAACTTTAAGAGCTGGGATTTAGCATATTCTTTATTGTAGAGAGTCTCACCAAATTGGTGATTTATCCCTTCTAGTTTGGGTATGTTCTCATTTAGAGAGCTTTAGGCCCTGTCTCCATGTAAAAAATAGCCTCATTTAACTTCTGGGTTTGCTTTAATTTATGGAATAGCTGGTGCATCTACCAAACTGTTTAATTTGGTTTATAAGTCCTTAGCTGACACAAAAAAATCCTTCCTGCTCCCTGACATTTGGGTTCTGGGCCTTTTTTCCTTTACAAGCAGGATATGTTTTCTGATTATATTCTTTTTTTAAATAATTTTTTTTTCTGGCTAGGACTATTCCCTAGCAATGGTTCTAACAGAGCTGGGGTAGCCTGGGCTGTGCTGTTGGTCTGGACTGTGCACAGGGATGTTAGGGGCTAGGTACAGCCCTTGCCCCTTTCCATGGAATCATCCCTCAGCAACATTGCACGGGGTGACTCAGAATTCCTTCTCTTTGCCTGTCTCCAGTTACCCAGCACTGAGATGGTGAAAGCAGGTGCAAAGTGACAGTGCTAAAAATAGCCATTTCAATCACTGCTCCTAATGCAGCGGGGGGATTGCAGCTCCCATCCCCCTTGGAGACCAGCTCCCTGTGCACACCCAGGAGTTTGCCAGAATCATCCCAACATCCTGGCTCTTCTTTAAACAGGCTCTTAAATGAGAGTTACCCATCCACTCCAGGTTAATGTTGGAACAGAGGAGGGCTCTGATTCCTGACAGCTTTGGCAGAGCAGACAGGGCTTTGTTTTTGAAGCACAGTCCACTGGGAGCACTGTGGAAAGGCAGCAGTATGAACTCCATGAGGAACTCAATTTCATTTTCTGTTTGGAAGAAAATTTCCTTTTTTATCTTATTCCTCTAATCCTCAGCTTCCAAGTAACAAGCCATGATCTATTAGCTTTAATGCTTGAAGAAATTGGGGATGAAAGATTGTAGAATTCTGGAGTAGTTTGAGTTGGAAGGGACCTTGAAACCCATCTCCTTCCACCCCTTGCCATGGGCAGGGACACCTTCCGTTATCCCAGGGTGTTCCAAGCCTCATCCAACCTGGCCTTGGACACTTCCAGGGATGGGGCAGCCACAGCTTCTCTGGGCAACCTGTGCCACCCTCACAGGGAAAAATTTCTTCTAGTGTCTGATCAGGGTGTGCATTTAAAAATCTAGGTCAGATTTTCCCTGAAATGTTGTCTCTTTGGATTTGAGCCTTTTAACATTTTTTTTTTTTTTTAGATTTCCCATGCGATTTAGACCCTGCCTCACTGCATGCAAGAGCACACAGATGTCATTGAATATGGAAGAACTTTAAGAAGTTATAATTAATATTTTGACAGAAAGCATTACTTACATGGAGACATTCTAAACAGAAAGAAACTAAAATTCCCCTCTTCTAGTTATAGTAAAAATCTGAAGCCAAACAAACAAAACTTATTTTGGATATTCTGCTGTTTCCCTTGGTAACAGTCCTTATATGGAACAACAAAAATCTGGCTTTTACCGCTTTCTGGTTTCAGGATTGAATTCACAAATACTAGAGTGGATGATTTACATAGAACATAGTGGGTGATTTACATAGAACAATAAAAAACTTTTGGCAGGCGAGTTTAACCTCCAATTTTAATTTGAAAATAATTGAATTGAATTGCTTACTTTTGAAAATTTCTGTGGTTTTGGTATTCTGTTGTAATGTTGTAATGGAAAGTTTTGCACTTCTTTATGTCTAACTTGCAGTTACATTGTGTGCAAGAACAAACTGAAATCTCCTTTAAAGGGTGTATATTGAACTCTAAAAATAACCCAGAGAGAAACCTGGCTTTTAAGTTTTTTTAGACATGTTGCTGTGTAAGAAAATGATATTTCAAAATATGTTCCCTTGGAAGAGCATAGGTGGTTGGGTTTGTTCAGAATTTTGAAGAATTTGCTTTGAGACGGAAGATATGTAATTACCTATGGGGGTGCACAGGTGTGAGGGAAAGCAGACAAGTTTCTGCATGATAACAAAAGGTGCTGAATTTAAAAACAAATAGGGGATTTTTTGGAATCTTTTGGTGTATGGAAGTTTAGGTTGGGTGTACATTTGAACTGATACTGTATGTCTAGAATAGGGCAGAAGCAGTTGGACTTCCCTTGCTTCGAGTGATGTTTTCAGGCTTTCTTCTTGAAATCACAATCAACCGAGGCATAAAATTAAAATTTTACAGTAAAAATCTCTGATTTTTACTTTGGGACTCTTAGTTTAAAATCTGAAGTGCAATAAAGGCACTGTTGTGACCTATACATTTCCTTGTCAAGTCAGTCAGTGCAATAGTGACAAGAGCGTTCTGTTGACTTTAACCTGAGGGAGAAATGACCAGATGTGGTATATCTGGTAAAGTAAAATTCCTTTTCCATAAATACATATTTTAAAACCTGATATGGACTGTCATGAGAGAATAGAACATGACTTTTCTAGTTCCTGAGGTAACTGTGGGTTTGTCTGTCCCAGTCCGAGGGTCTGGGACACAGGGTGGCAGCCTGGACACTGTTTCCAGTTGACATTATCTGTTTCCTGCTTAAATAAACTCACAGGGTAAGTTCAAAACAAGGCAAAAATATCCTCTTGCCTTCAGAAATGGCTCTTGGTACTTGCAGTGTGGGTGGAATGTAATTTTCTTTTTTCATTTTTCATGGCTTACTAAAGCACATCTCTGGTCTTGTTTGTGCCCAGTCCCTGATGCTCTTCTGCCTCTTTGCGCAGTTACAGGCTCCGCATGACCTCTAGATGTCCCTCCTCCTCCTCGCATAACCTCAGCACCAGGCAGTGCAAGAAATCCAGCTCCACCACATCCCACTTCTTCAAGGAATAGACCCTGGGCATGTCTTACCAAACCAGGTACAGCCACACAGCCATTGGAGTGTGCACAGCGCTCCCTTCTCCTGTGCTCCCAAACCCGTCCATGTTTCTGTGGGCAAGGAGTGCAAGACACTTCAGGGCTATGAGCCACGCCTCAGAAAACCCACAGTGCCTTTGCTCGTGTAACTGGTGCAGCTGTGGTTTGGGGGAAGGCTGAGATGCTGAGAACTGGATGAGCCATAAAAAAGCTACATCCCCTTCCATGCTGGAAGTGATGCTTGCAGTCCAAGACTGTGAGACCACCGAGATGCTCGTGCTATTGCTGGCTGTTCTGTCTCATTTCTGGGGTGGAGGGTCTCTAGGATTTATTCCCTTTGGAGCTTTTTGGTAGCAATAATCTCTTCTTGAAATATGTGATGTACTAATTCCAAAGGGATAAGTTCTTCTCTAGTCATGGATACTTACATACTGTGGATCAAAAGGATATATGAGGGTAGTCAGCCCTTTGCCCCTCATGGAAGGTTTAAGGAGAGTTTTGCTCATGATCTTTTAAGATCTGAGGTGTTGCTCTTCTGGATCCTAGGGAGCTTGAAGATGGTGATAATTTTTGTAAGGGTGGGTTTTATCCCCGTCTTGGAAGGAGTGGTGTTTGTATCTGATTGTTATAGTGGGCCAAGTGCTTTGGGATCTTTTAGGCTGAATGGGTGAATGCTGGACAAATATTAACTGTCAAAAAAAATGTGTACCTAGGAATGTGCATTTTGCTGGCTGCTTTGGTGGCCTGCCTCAAGCTCAAAGACCAGCATTTCAATGCAAATTGCAGTACTGTGATAACATGTAAAAACCTTAGCTGGGGTAGTGGTGAGATAAACTCTGTAATGAAGCAGTATGGACTTGGGCAAATTAATGACCCAGCCCCATGTATTGGTGAGGCTGAGTTGATTTTCTGTTGGTTTAAACAAGACACTGTTTTCTGCTTCTTCATTTTCCCACCATTAACTTGCAGATAATAATCTCGTTTATACTGAAATAACAGCTAAGGAAGAGGATACTTAACGTGTGTAAAATTAAAGAGAATGAGTAACAACAAAATCAAGACACTGCAGCCTGAAGTTTATTCTTTCTTAAAACCATTCAAAAAACAACATTTGAGGGAATAGTTAGTAAAATTCTGAGGTTTGCTATCTCCTGAATAATGGAGGTGGTTGCTAATGAATGTTAATATCCCTAGCTGTGGCACAGACCATTTAGTTGCGGGAGATCCAAGCAAATTTAAATAATTCCCTGTGCAGTAGTCACTGAATGACTTATCCTGCTTCCAGCTCCATTCAACATGGAACTGTGACTCTTTAAACCATTTCTGATTAAATGCAACTCTGTGTATTTTCAGGTACCGGCAACTTCTGACTGGAAAAGGTGAGGTGAAGTAATCCTCAGGCATTATCCTCTCCTGCTTTGCTAAGATGAGGTGAGATGGGTTCCTCAGCAGACAGCAGGGACAGTGGTTTGTTCTGCTGGAAGTGATGATGTGCTTCTATCATCTCACCCTTCCTTCCAAGGGAGGGAGCACAGAGCAGGCTCCTGCCTTCTCCAGAGAGTGATGAACTGTGGATGCTGGGGACAGGGTGATCTCAGGGTCTCCCAGTGCATGGAGCCCACGTGCCAGCATGGAGAACAGCATGGAGAAGTGTTTGGCCGTCTGCAGGCAAAATGGGTCTGGATGAGTCTCCTCTTTCTGGGAGAACACAGAGGGATTAACATACTATGCAATTAAATTCTAAAAAGACTGTTACATCCTTTCAGTTTCTGCTTTACATCCTAATGGGTAAAGAACTGGGCATCCCACAAAAAAACCACCAAAGGGAGTGGTGTGTTTTCCTGAGGGTCCCACACGTGTAGTCTGTGGGTACCCCAGTCTCTTTGTACCGTTAGCTTTAAGGGGCACATGCTATTGCTTTTGATGTGCATCAGGACACATGTTTTTTGGAAGATCACCTGTTATATAATCTCTGGGAAATGTACTGGTAGCCCAGTTCCATGAAAGGACAACCATCCATTTCTCAAAAGCTGCTATAACTTGTGTTACCAGTCTGGTACGGTTTAGTCAGGATTTATTTATTTAGAGACAGTATCAAACACGGCTGTTGCTGTGGAGTATCAGGCCAGACTTGTCCTTAAATACAACATTTGTCCTTAAATGGAGCACCTATGTCTGTGTCTCTAGACATATGTTTGTTTTTGAGGGTCCTGTCCAGAGGCCATCCGTGAGGACAGCCAGTAAAGACTAATTCCCGAAACACACAGGTCAGCTGGTAAAATGCAGTGCAGAAGGGTCTCTTACCTCTTTCCTGCCCCCAAATGGGGTCAATCACACCCAGGTATATCATCTGCCAGTTCTGGGCAGAACTTCTGCCCAGTTCACCCATGAGGTGAAGGGTTCCTTCTGCCAACACATGATTTTCCAGGATCCCTGCTAATGTAGCATCCAGGTTTGGAATTTTTTAAGGAGGCCAAAGGGGTTGATTGTTGTATTTCCTTGTTTCAGTAAATTTATTCTTGTCCTTGACTTTGCACTCCACACAGATAAGCACAGATCTGTGTATGCACACATTAGTTAAGAAAAAACAAGTGCCCGGTCGATACTCCTTCCCACTACCCTGAAAAAGTAAAAAAAAGGATCAATTATATACATATATCTTCATATATAGATATATATATGACAGATAAAAATGTGTATGTATGGAATTGCTGAAAACAGTTAATTTTGTATAGTTTTAATGAAAATCAAATTGTTCCAAATGAATAGAAAAGTTTTAAAGAAACATTGTTCACCATAAAAATGTTTTAGGTGCGTATTGTTTGAGTTGGAAAGAAAAGGTTTTCAGGACCTTGTATTATCTCACTACAGATTTTTTGGATAAACCCCTCTTGGAAGCTTTCTAAGTGCAATTGTAGTTTGGGAGAAGGCTGAGATGCTGAGATGAGCCATAAAAAGCTGCATCCCCTTCCATGTTGGAAGTGATGCTTCCAGCCCAAGACTGTGAGACCACCAAGATGCTCATGCCATTGCTGGTTCCTCTGTCTCATTCCCAGGATGGGGAGTCTCTAGGGTTTGTTCCCTTTGGAGTTTTTTGCTAGCAGTTATCTCCTCTTGAAAGAGATTTACTAATTGCGAACAAAGGCTGGAATTTTTCACAGCAGCCTTGGAAGACTGAGAATCTCATTAGTCATTCAAACTAGTTGGAAGTGAGCATCCAGATCTGCTAGGCAGCTTGGTAAATTTTGGTCAAATAGCACAAAAAATTAAGTTTCCTGGCCTTGTGTCTATGTCCGAGCAGCTAGTGTGCAGACAGCTGTCTTATTAGTTTGTCTCACTTTGGTTTTGCATGTTACCTTTTTATTTTCTCTCCACATTTTGTCCTTCTTCTCATCATGTAATTTTAGTATGGTAAGCCCTGTTCTTTCAAACAGGAATGCTCTTCCTATGTGTCTGGAGAGTACCTTGAATCACTTGAAAAATGAGTATGCTAAATATACTAATGCTAATAAACCCAATATACTCTGACTTAAAGTACCAGTATTACTGGTAATTGATTGATTATGATTGATTTTTCCAGTGCAATTTTGTAGGACACCTTGTCAAAGGTCCCATTTAGTGTATAAATTATCACTGCTCACTTGAGGATTGTTGCTGAGAAGGAGTTTTCTTGCCATATAGCCCAAATACTGCTTTAAACAATCCATTCTCCTCAGACTCACTCAACTTCCAGTCAGTTAATTTAAGTACAGAGTTCTGGCATGGATACTGCCCAGTTTAGTGCCTTTAAGGCATCCCAGTGAGGTTACTAGAGGTCACTTCTGTGCAATTTATTTTTGCTGCCTTTTTTAGAGTGTTATCAACTATAAAAACTGACAGACTCAAAGAGAGAAGTGTGTACATTGTTGTGATATAGGAACGTTTTACCCAGAGAAATCTGGTTTATTACACAAGCCTGTAAATATGTATTTACAATTTTAAAAGCACGTCTTTATGTTCCTGGTTGTAAATGATCTGTTTTTAAAGTTTTATAACATGTGACTCAACCAAGAGAACACAGTGCACAGCTTTAAATTGTACTGGTCTGTTTGAAGGGTCCATTACAGTCTAAGCTGTAGCAGAAAAATATCCATGCCACCAACAAGAAATAACCCATGGTTGCACCAGACTTCATCATTTTTCCTCAGATAAGAAATGCAGGTTGTTTTTTTTTTTT
>VYXF01006639.1:149267-165328 GCA_013397295.1 Polioptila caerulea
AAAAAATGGGGGTTTTTTTTTTTTTTTTTTTGGGGAGGGGGGGAGGATGGGGTGATTTTTCTTGCAGAAAATAAACATCAATTCAAAATGGTGTCATTTCTGTGGACCAGTGAGGAGATTTCATTTACAGTGAATTCAGGATAAGTATGCCATTTTCACCCAAGGCAAAATTTCACAGTTTTGCAGCAAATTTTTGACCTCCCCCGTGCCTGCTGATGAAATGTGAAATTTTGCCCTTTACCAATATCACAAGTTCTTGTGAAAATTCAAGGAGAGGGTGGGGGAAAAGCTCAGGTTTTGCATGTAGAATTTGCAAGGACGACACTGGCAGATCTGCAGTGCTCTCATGGCAATGCTGATACTGAGAAGTTTATTAAGAATAAACTGTGTGGAGATGTGGTGGGACCTGGTTTGTGCTTGGGCTCTAAATTGCTCTGAAAGACTGAAAGCTCTGTTGTCTGTCTGCCATGTAAAGAAAAATAACAAGAATAAATTAATGTGGAAAACCACATTATGGTAATATTTATTGTTATTTCAGCCAAGGAGGTCTTAAAAATGGAGATTGACTGTGCTCTAGCTCTGAAAAAATGGAATGGTTTGGGGTTTTCCATTGGGTGGTGGGAGAAGAGGAGGGAGAAATAAGTGTCGCCTTGCTCTGACCGGTTCTGTGCACGCAGACAGGGATCCATTCTCCTGATAGCTCCACCCAAGGTCTGCACACTTGGAGAAGCAGCACACGAGCCCTTTGCAGTGTGGCCTTTCCATCCAAACCCAGACCTTCTGCTGAGGTGTATCAGCATTGTGGAACTTCAAGGCTACTGTCCTCAGTTGGGAGGGAAGTGTTCGGACAGGGCATGCAGTGGGAGGGTTGTTTTCCTTCCTAGGAGTGGTCCTTGTTTCATATATCTTGTGCCACCACAGCACATCGAGAAATTTTATGCTTTCTTTAGGGCCCTGGGACTTGGCTCATTCCACAGAGTCCCAAAATGTTTTGGGTTGGAGGGACCTTAAAGCTCATCCCATTCTCTCCCTGCCATGGGCAGGGACACCTTCCACTATCCCAGGTTGCTCCAAGCCCCATCCAACCTGGCCTTGGACACTTCCACGGATGGGACAGCCACAGCTTTGAGCAACCTGTGCCAGGGCCTCACTGCTCTCACTATAAAAACCTTCTTTAAATCTACACTAAATGGACCCTCCTTCAGTTTAAAACCCTGTAAGGGAATCCCTGAGGGTAAAGGACAGCCATCATCATGGCTGCATTAATCCAGTCACATTCCTTAAAAATGACAGCAGTACAAAAATAAGTTTGGGAACAGCTGAATTATATATATTAATATTAATTTCAAATGGGCTAAAAGTGGCTCTTTCACCCAGAAAATCTGAAGGTTCCTTATGCATTATAAATCTGGTCTGTTAGAGAAAAGCCACTGTTGTCACTGTTGCCCGTCAGTGCCTGCAGCAGCCTGACAGGCAGCCAGGCTCCTCTGGCAATGTCACAGCCTGTTTGGCTTTCAGTACGTGCCACCCAGTTTCAGGTAAGTTTGAAGGGATCTGATTGTGCTGAACTGTCATTCTGTCCCTGTGTGAGAATCTTGAGAAATGTTCTTTAAATAGCTGCGTGCCTCCATTCTTCTGTCTATGCTGCCATATGAAGCAGCACTAATTACTCCTTTTTATAAGATCTGTGGCTTTTTTGGGGGAAGGCTACATCCAAAAACAGATACGGAGGATCACTTTCTTATCTTGAAGCTGCTGCCTGGAGGCTGTTCAGCTCTGTATGTGGTGCTGGCAGAAGGATGCTAACAACACGACACTGCCGGTGTCTGGATCCCCTCCCAAAGCCCCAGTTAGCAAAGCCAGGGGGCTGTTTCAGTCCTTGGTGCCAGTGCTGATTGCAAATGCTCTTCCAAGGCAATGGGACATAAAAAACTGTGTATGCTCAGGAGTGGACACAGAGGACACAAGTCCATCCTTCCTGAGCTCATCTGAGACACTGCAGGAGAGCAGCAGAAATAGAGCTGCACATCCAGCACTGCTGAGTAACATTTTCCTAGGCTGTGAGCAGTGGAGCCTTTGAGCCTTTCACTTGGCTCACACCCAGCCAAGGTCACTGCTCAGAAGCTGCTGCAGTGCTGTGACACACCAGGGATGCTCCAGCCCTATGGGCACCGACAGAAATAGTGCTGAGCCTCCTGGTGTGAGGGACATTTCCTGTGGTGCAGGGATGAGCTCACCTGGAAGTGACAGTGGAGCATGTTCTGCCCTGCTGGTCATGGACAATCATCACTTATTCCCCAATGAGGAAGACAAGGGGCACTCACAAGTGCTGGGGGTAGGGGACAATTTCTGGCTGGGCAACATTTGGTTCATATCAGGCTTTGCAGCTTCCTTGGAAGAAGGGGCAGTTGTTAAACATCAGCTCTGGACATATTATCTTAGATATAAGATGCTAGTGCAAATAGGGCCACGGCCCCTTTTTGTACTGCTCTGCTAAGTTTTGAGTCACCTTGACTTCAGCAGCACTTTGCAGGGTTTGTTTCCTGTTAATCTTTTTGTCCTTGAGTGCACCAGTGTCAGTGGTTGTGCAGAGAGCTGGGTGAGGGAGTATTAACTCCAGGCTGATATCTTTGCCCTAAGCTGGCTTCTCTGGACCTCCACAGTCCTCCAGCTGAAGCTCTGGGGGATAGACTGTAGGAACAGGCATTGCATCAGAAAATCTGTGCTATAAAACATAGTGCTCATTATTGAACTCACATCTTGCCATCTGCACAATGTATTTACTCTCTCATCTATTGAATTTTCCTATAGCTGGAGTGTTCAACTGACAGAACTGACAGACTCCCTGAATTTCTTTCTTGGATTCCTCTATCAAGTGCAGTGATTCAGGCTTACCTGGGGTGTATTTATTCAGGAATACTTCTTAATTTGACCTTCAAGGGAAATCCTGTAGTACTCTGTCCTAGTAAATTCTGTATCTGAGTTCAGCTTCTCTTCGTGCCCAGCACCAACTGATTAGAGCTCTTTCAGAGTTGGTATTTCTTTTCTGCAAGGAAATTTATGTATTAATTAAGCCATACTAAAGCCTTACTTTTGATAAACTACCCAAAATATCCTCTAAGTCCTTTAGGGTTTTTTCTTTCTGCACCCTTATGTCATTTTCTTCTGTGCCTTTCAAACTTTATTTTTTTTTTTGAAAGAATAAAAATTCAACCAAACAAAATTCTCTTTCAGCCAAGAGCTGCTGGAGATGTAATCTGAAGGAAGGCAGAAAAATGTTTAATTGCTGCCTCTGATGCCAAACCCTAAGTGCTTTGCTTCAACGTGAATTCTACAAAACTCCATTTGCCTTGCATGACACAGGCATCAGAATTGCAGAAACCTCCAGAGCTGATGTCAGTGGTGTTGTCTGAGGAGGAATAATCACTTCCATACATCCCCATGCATCCAGCCAGTGATTCCACCAGCCCTGCTTGTGACAGTGCTGTACTGCAAGAAAATGCAAAAATCCTTAGCTGCTATTTTTCCTCCCAGAGTCTCTGCCAGTCTCTACCAGTGAAATGCTGATTTCTGACACAAGAAATAAGTTCTCACCTGCTACCATTCATAGCTGATGACATCTCATTAAGGATAATTTCTGAATGTTCTTTCCTGACTCCTCCCCCATTCCCAAATCCTTTGCTGCAAAGAACATTGTTGTGAATAACCCCATTTACTCACACAGGGTATTTCTAGAGCTGTGAAGTACCACCGTAATGAAACGTCTGTTCTCATGCTGTAATGAGTTTAGCCGAGTTTCTTCTCTCCCTTTCATGCATTTTCCTGTGGCACATCGTTGTCTGCTCAGTGCGATAATTGGATACGGAAGAGAAGCAGATCTCTGTTGAGCTGCGTTTTTCAAGGCTCTTCTGTCCTGATGTGACCTGCTCCTGTGCTGCTGCCAGCATGGGCTGGGGGCTGGAGGTGCACAGAGCCTCTCCTTTTGCATTTTGGGGCCTCTGATCATCAGTGGGGAGAAAATGAACTGCTACAACCTCATGAAATAACCTGAGGAGATCTCTCAGCAGTCATTCTAAGGCAAGGGCCGATAAAGATGCATTAGATGGACTTTTCCTGGCACTTGGCTTGATGGTAATTCAGCTGTGGTGTTTTTAAACTGCTAGAGTTGCCACATCTGGGTCAATCTGCTCATGAGCAAATCCGGCTCCAGCATTGGAGTCCTTTGCAGAAAAAACTCCCACTCAGTGAGAGGTAGGGGTTCACTTCTTCTCCTTTCGCTTTCTTCCCACACTTCCAGGGCAGTGAGTCCACAGATTTCATTCACTGTGTGCAAACATCGCTCCTCTAAATTGACCTCCAGCATCTTAACAAGGAGCATGTTATTCTCATTATTCATAACACTCATATATTTCCTTCTCACCTAGAAAGAGAATCTTTGAGTCAGGTTATGTGTTCTGTTAGTAGTTATTTTCTGTGCAGGTCATTTTTTGCAGCTGATGGAGTTCACTATGGCACCAGCAGAACTGGGGGGACCTTAAGGAACCTTGTATGTGCTCATATATCCCATGGTGCTGTGGTAAGCACAGAAGCCCAGTGGAGAAAATCTGGCATTGGATCATGTGTGGGACTCAGCACAGCAACACAGGTGTCAGCTGTGAGGAAAATCCAGGTGAGCTGCAGTGAGGTGGAAAATGTCATTTCTGTACGTCAGGGAGGGTCATTTCTTGGGTGCACAATGTACTGGGCTACACTGAGCACCCCTTGGAGTGTGTCCAGAGTGAAGGAAAGGCATTGGTGAGATCCTCTGCTCTGGACCTGCTCCCAGGGTCACCAAGAGAGAAGGTGGTGGATGCTGAGCAGGGACACAACTCCCAAACCAGCCCAAACAAGAGGGCTTGTTTTCTTGCTTTCTAGTTTCTAGGGATGTGGACTGGCTGGATGCAATGGCAGGAAGCTGTGAGTAGTGGTGTGAAATGGAGCATGGCCTCTTGTGTTGTGTAACTGCTGCGCTGGGCTGGACATGGAGCCCCAAGGGGAGCTCGGACCCGCAGAAGTTCCTCCAGAAAACCCTCTGCAAATTGAACAGCAAACAGCCTTTAACAGTTCCCCACTTTACTCCCGCTTATCCCCAGAGTGCCCCTCCCTCCAGTGACAAAGTCCTTAGTATCTGCAGAGGACAGGTTTTCTAAGTTTATTGGGTTGTTTTGGTGATTGAGAACCTCTAATGCACTCTCCTAATGCACAATGGAACTGGGGAGGAGGACAAATACATCTCTAAGTTCATCTGCAACACTAAAACCCCTGATGTCTGGAGGTTGGAAAAGTTTTGCTGGGGAAATAGAGAAAAAGGATTTGCAGGTAGTCTCTTGCATAACTTTTTTTTTCCTAAATTATGCTTTAATATTTCAGAGCTGGATGCAGCTCTGCAGTGGATTCTGCAGACAAGTTACCAAACAGCTCTGGGAGGATTTCATGAGACATGGTCAGAGAGAGCAACAGGCACAGTTAGGAAGAAAGAAAACAGCCACAGGAATAAATGCCTGAATGTTGAAGACATATGGACCAAAGGGCCTAATTTTTGCTCACCTCCATATGATAGACAAGAAGGTCAAGTTGAATCTCTTGTTTGTGTAAGGGCAGAAATTGTTCCTGTGTGTTCAGTAAAATAAACATGCAAAGTAGCCTCTGGTCTGATTGTTTGGACTGTGCCAAAGATAATCTGAGCCTAAAATCATATAAATCATAGACTCCGAGACCAGTTAAAGGATGCTTTAAAGGGCATCTAGTCCAATCTCCCTCCATGAGCAGGGGCATCTCCAACTTCATTAGATTGCTCAGAGCCCCATCCAGCCTGACCTTGAATGTTTACAGGGATGGGGCAGCTACAGCTTCTCTGAGCAACCTGTGCCAGGGCTTCTCCACCCTACTGTGAAATATTTGTTCCTTAAATTGATGTAATATCTGAGGATGTAAATACAGTAAGCCAACCCAGATAGGATTTTGTGGACATCTCCCGGCTCGGTGCTCAACCTGTGCAGTGATGCTGCACCAGGAGCCGGGCTGCTGCAGCACAGACAATGAGACGTGACTTCAATTCCCTCTGCTCGGAATTTTCCAGATGTTCCTCGGCCCCTCTCTGCCTCCTTTGGCTGCAGGAATGGGCTGAGATCATCGTCCTGTCTCCTGGGGGGTTGGTTGTACCTCCAGGTACCTCTTAGTCTCTGCCCTGGGCTTTCTGCTGCTGTAATCTGACATTTTCTAATTTCCACCTGGGTCACAGTGTGTTTTCCTAGCCAAGCGGCAACGTTTCTTCCCAGTAGATTTCCCCAAAAAAGCTCCGATGACTCACGGACGACAAATTTATGCAGAGCTCCCAGAGTCAGCATCCTTTGCATTTGCAGAGGGAGTTTTTCAGATAAAGATGAATCAGCGCTGTCAGACTTTGCTGGGAGTTAACTCTTGGCCCCTTTTCCCTGTAAACGGTCCTGGCTGGTGCTTACACTGAAGGATTTCCAGCCAGGCATCCCTGCGGGATGCAGAGCCACGGGCACCGTGGGCATGTTTGGGAGCGTCTTTCCCCCTTTCCCTGGAGCATCCCGGCGGCAGGCGGGACGGAGGGGGTTAAGGCAGCCGGGAGAGGGTTAAGGCAGGCGGTTCGTTGTTCCCTGCCTGAGTTAGCACTGCCAAGTGCCTCCAGAAGCGCTCCAGGAGCAGCCGCTGCATCCGGGCAGAGGGAGGAGGGCCGGGCAGCCACTGCAGCAGGGCAGAGGATGTTACTTAATGTGGCTCCAGTCTCCTCCCCCTCGCCGGTGTGGCTGGGGGAAGGGGGGAGCGGGCTGTAGGAAAGGGACAAGCGGCGGGGGGTGATGCCGAGAGCCCCTGGAGCCCAGCCTGCCCGCCGCAGCCCCGGCGCGGCCGGTCCCACCCGCGGCTGCATCCGCTGGAAGCCTCCTCTGACCTCCTGAGGTGCAGCTCGGGCTCCAAGCCCTGCGGAGAAGGATCTTTCCGGCGCTCCAGTATCCCCGGTGCCCTCGCAGGGGGTGGGCTGGAAGGACAGAGGCTCCGCTTCCCGGCGTGGGAAAACTCCTGTGTTCCTGGAGGAGATGAGTCCGAGCTCACGGACAAGGTAGCCGCTGGGTTTGGACATCTCGGGAGAAGAAAAGACCCTCATGACTTTGCTCTGACCATGGCAGATACCCTAGAAGGGGCTAATCCTCAGTGCCTGGTGCTAATTTGTGCCTGAAGCCACCAGACCTGCCCAGCACGCACTAGAACCTCCCGGGAGAGGCACAGACATTTGGTTTTCTCAATGAAAATACTGGTGACACTCAACTGAAAACGTGAGCTGATCCTCTCCCTTGAAAAGAGGGAAAGGAGCAGCTTGGCATCTCGGGAAGAGGCACCATCATTCCTCGCTGGGTGACTTCTTCTGCCTGCTGAGAATCTGTGGGGGACAGGAGGTCTCAGAGCTCTGGGCTCTGCTCCATGACCAACACTCAGGACTGCAGGGAAGCCATGGACTCCCCTCCGGCGACCTCCAGCCCTGCTGCAGGGCCTGTTACCTTCTCCCAAGTTTTTGGGCAGCAGTGCCAGCTCATGGAAGCAGGTAAGAGAGGAACATGCACAGGCACCACCTCATCTTACATCCCACGTCCTCGTTTGCAATGTCCTTGCTGTCCCTTTCCTGTTCTGTTTCCCAAGTTCTTCCCTAAAATCTGTTGTTTTCCAAAGGGAAGATTGGGATGACCCCTTTTGCATTTGCACACTGGCCTCAACTACCTCCGAAACCACTCAAAAGCTTAGTGCCCAATTATTTACAAACAGGAGCAAGGGTTGGGATAGCTCTGTGGGTTTGGGTTAACATGGACTGGAACAAGCTACTCTTTCCCTGATGGTGGAAGTTACTGCTTGGGTGTGAAAAAAACATGTGTGGTGATATTTGCATTTCAAAACAATGACATTCTAAGTGGAGGCTGATTTGCTGCTTTGGAGGGTGATTGTTGCAGCATGTTGATATCTGCTTTGGTATGCAGCTCTGTGAAGGACAAAGTGGGTTTTTTCCATGGCTTTTCCCAGCTGTTTGTATTACTGTAGTGCCTGGAAGCTCTTTTCCCTTTCATAAATGAAAACAAATGTTTTCATACATTTCTAACGCTCTACAGACAGGCCTGGTTATTTGTTATCTGTGCCTTTTGGCTGTTCAGTAGGTAGTGTGTAACATGACTAATCCCAAATTTTCCATGTTTGCCTCTTGCTCTTCACAGGTGCTCTGAAGCACCTGTCCATGAGGTGCCCTAGAGCTGTGCACTCACAGCCTCCATCATACCTGGTTCCTCAATTTTAAGAGATTGGATAAGAAATTTTACAAGATTTACTGCTATTTTCCTATCCCTGCTGACAGGTAGCTCTGAGGAAGGGTGTGTTTGTTTACTTAGAGTCATGGAGAAACCTGGATTTCTGCAGTGATGCCTTAACAACGCTTGCTCTGAATTTTTAGGGCTTGTTTTTCTCAGATCTACTTGTACTTTTTTCTTACTGTTTGTGCTGGTTCAGGTATTGTGGCAAATTTGTCCTGCAAAGTGTCCCATTCTTTTTCCTTCTCTTTTCTCTCTCTTCTAGTAGCCAGTTCTGTAACTAATGATGTTTGGATTGTATGTTTCTACTTGTGTGATGCATTAAAAACACTGTGTATTAGAGTTTCCTGAAGGTCTCTGTGGGACTTCTGCTCTGCCTCTCGAAATTTCACAGGTAGAGCTGGGAGGAGGATTCATTAGATGACTAATTAGCTGAGTGCTACTGAGTTAATCAAGCTTGAGATCATGCTGCTGCATCCAAGAATATCAGGCAGATCTTCAAGAAGATTTGGTATTAAACTTTCCTATTACATGTCCTGCGATCAGTCCAAAGGCTGTGGATCCATTGTGTCAGGTCTTACCCAAAGAAGAGATGTAGGAGAAAGTTCTGATTCTAGGTGAGCAGTGTGTTTTCCCAAATTAGCAAGAACAACAAGGTGGGAAAACACAGGTGGTAGTTTTAGTTTGGTTTGGTTTTAGTTTCCTTTTCTTGGAGGGAAATGCCCCAAAAGGAAACCTGTGACTTACAGGTTTTCAAATCCCACCTCAGTCAGTCAACCAGATTTTCTTCACTCTGGTGGATCATCTTGGTAGGATTTTCTAGATGTTTTCTCAGGTACGAGGAGAGATGCAATGTGAGGATGGTTGTGATGGATGTCAGTGACATCGAAAGAGATTTCAGTAGATCATGTGTGTACCTATGAGTTTTCTATCTTAATGGCAATGACAAAACACAGCACTCCTGAAAGCAGAACTTCAGCTGAAGTGTCTGTGGATGTGTCTGTGTTCATAGGCTTTGCAGTGTGGGCAGGAAGGATGCCCTAAGGCAGTGGGAGTGGATACAGGTTGGGACACCAAGCTCTGGTATCACTGAGCTGACATTTCTGATGGGGCTGCAAAAGGTCTCAATGTCTCAAGTAGGGCTGTGCAAATGCCTTTACAAACCATAACAGCAGATCTTGCCCCTGTGATTCCCCTCAACAACAATCTCTGAGGAGCTGTGAGGAGCCAAGTTCTGACCCAAACAGTCCAAATCTCACAGGAAAGATTTGTGGATATCCAGTGCCACATCACTGTCGTTGGTGACATTTGGGCTCCTTAATAACACTGGGATATGCTTGAATGATAAAGGTGCTGGCCTTAATTAAATGTCAGATTTTGTGCCTGGAGAATTGCCAAGCTCAAGACGAATCACAGGCTTGCCAGCACTCTTTGATGCACCACCTGCAAAGATCTCGTGGTTTTTATAGCTTCTGCCTGTGGTGTAAGGACACTTCTCCTCCAAAGCACATGTGAGAAGAGCTCAGCTCTGCTTGCAAAATGTCCTTCAGGTTGTGTGAAACATTATCTGCTCTTGATGGAGAAATCAGAGGGTGTGTGATGCTCCCTGCATCCCCTCCTCCCAGTGCTGCTCTTCAGTAACTTGCTCTGTAAACCAAATACTGAATGTTTGGAAGTCAACTTTCCCCACGCCAGCTGCACCTTGTCCCCATTGATATAAGACTTGAAAAGTTGGGAGTTTCGTGCAGCCAATCCTGCACAATTGGCTGATTATTCATGCATAGCTTATGGAGATTTCTATAATCACAGTATCAGTCTGTGAGTGTGCTGGCACATGGGAGCCCTGCTCCAGAGCTGGCTTGCCCTTTGCACAGGTCCTCACTCTGTATTTAACCTCTGGAGCAGAATTTGCTAGCACAAGCATGTGGGATGCCCTTTAGAAAGTTATTTTTCTACCTTCCCATTTTATTCTGTTGCCTCTTTCCTCACCTTTTTACTACAACTCCATAACTTTGTTTGCTAGAATGTGTTCCTGGTGATCACCTGGGTTTTTATTCCCTAGTGCAGGGAACAGTGGGGATGGGAAAGCTGCATCTGGCTGAGCTCCCTGCTTGAACCAGGATGAGCTCCTTGCTTGAAGACTTCACTGACAAAACTCCAGTTTTTCAAAGCAGCAAATCCTCACTGTTGCAGGCATTAGATTTGGCTGATGCCTGAAAGATCTGTCAGTGTCTCCTGGGGACATGGTCACCTTTAGAGGGAGTGTAATTCCCAAGGAAGGGGTTGTAGTTCCTCCCTGGGATCACTCAGGGAGTAAGATTTCTCTTTTCCTTGGCAAGCCATGCAGGGTGGGTGATGTTTTGTCTTTTACAGCCTGACAACAAGGCTCGTAATTTCCAAAAGGAGTAACTGGGAAAGAGGCTGGCTTCATAGCCCCATCCTGAATCTTTCTCATCTGAAATTCTTCAGAATTTCTTCTGAAGAAATTCCCGCCTGCCAGGTAGTGCTGGAGCTTGAAGCATAAACTTGAATCTAGCACAGGAGGTTTGTCCTAGAAATTTTGCTAATACCCAAATGAAAGACTCCAGTTGTTCATTTTAGAAAGAAAAAAAAACCAAAAAAAAAGAGTCTGAAGGATTTATGATAGTCACTACCAAACTTTAAAATTAGGGTTACTAAGAATTTGAAGGGTATTTTCTGTCTGCTTCCATGAAATATTTTATACATGGAGTGAGAGCTGATTTCCAGGAGAGCTGAGCATTGTCTGGAAGAATTAGGCTTAGTAGAGAAACCATTTATTTTATACATGGGCAAATTCCAAGCTATTTGTTTGGCATATTGCAGTTTTCTGGACTTATAGCCATGCATTATTCTCTGACTCACTGTTCCATTAGATTAATTTTCCTTTTCCATCAATTCCTTGGCTCTCAGATGCTGCTGATTTGTTAGGCTCCTAATATTTTTTCTTTATATCTTGCCATTTAATTTTCCATTGGTTATGAAATAAGAAACTTGATTCAAGATGTGACCAGAATGAACAAGAAAATAATTTGAAAATCATCCAGACCTTAAGATTTTTCAGTGAATCTCTTCCATATTATATTTCCATTACATATATATTTTCCATTACATGCATTCTGTATTCCACTCTGGTGGCTGCTCCCCAAACGGATGTGAGTTTGGTTTAGCTACCCTGTCACCAGTAGAAAATTAAGGACATGATACAAAATTCTTAGGAGTTCTTCTATGGAAATTAATGACACGTGGCTCAAATCTTTTGCCTTCCCCCCTTAAATCTGTAATTTATAGCTCTTGATCCAGTTCCTCTCAAGGGGAATGTGAGGTGAGGTTGATGCGGCATTCATTACCTAAGCAAAATATTTGTCATGCAGCATGAAATCCCTGGAATCTCATCTAGTCTGGCATCCTTTGCAAAGATTTTGCTTGGCAAACAAACATGGAATATGCAACATAGAATTCCTTCATCTGGTGCTTGAATGTGGTTTTTAAACAAATAAAATAGTATTTTTAAAAGACCTGCACTGTACCCCCTGACTTGGGAGAAGGTTTACTCAGGTGCTAGGCTCCTTGAAGCAGAGTTCAAATCTGATGGGTGTTAGATCTGAAAAAAGTGATTAATGGGAAAATTTCAGCCCCTGATAAGATGTAGAAGGAAATCTCTGACCTTCTAAACTGAGGCTGAGATGAACATTTACCCTCTGTGCTCTCTTATTTTGTGCCCTTTAGTCCCTTGTGTGTTTTTCCATGATTTAATTAAACAGCAACCAAACAGGATCTGGTTTCAAACCATTTACCTGGAGCTGAGGCAGGGCAGAGGTGATGCAGTTTCATCTTCTTCCCAAAAGCTGAGTTTAGCAGTGCCTGTTAGGCACTGAGGGAGATGGCACAGAATCCCAGACTGGTTTGGGCTGGAAGGGACTTTAAAACCCATCTTGTTCTCCACACCCTGCCATGGGCAGGGACACCTTCCTCTGTCCCAGGTTGCTCCAAGCCCTGTCCTACCTGACCTTGGGCAATTCCAGGGATGGATTAATCTCAAAACTGTGGTCATTTCTCTTGCTGGGTTTCCTGAATTACATCACTTTCTGAGCTCAGGCTCCAGCTCCCAGAGCATCTGAGCAAAGTTTTAGTGACAGCTCTTCTTGCCTCCTGTGGACAACAGCAGAAAACAGTCAGCATAAAACTTGCTTGGATCAGTTGGTTTGAGGACACATGGAATCAGGGCTGGGAATGTGTTCCCTGGCACTTGTCGCATCAGGTTTCCTACGTGCATTAGTCAGTAATAAATCATTCATGGTAACAAGCTGTTTCATTTGCTCTTTCCTGGAGAAGAGGGAGTGTGTGGATGCCAGAGATGTTTTCAAATGTTGTTGCAGCAGCCACGCTTAATTACTGTGCCTCGGGTTAGATTAACTAGTTTTGGGAAAATAAGAAACTGGAGCAGGTGTCATGTGGAGGAAGTGAGATGAATTTGGTGATCCCAAAGAGTCTGGCCCTCCTGGGTGAGGAACCACTGATCAGCTAAGGTGAAGCATCACTGACGCATGATGATCAGTTATAGAATCACGGAATGGTTTGGGTTGGAAAGGACCTTAAAACCCTTCTCATCCTACTCCCTGCCATGGGCAGGGACACCTTCCACTATCCCAGGTGGCTCCAAGCCCCGTTCAACCTGGCCTTGGCAGCCACAGCTTCTCTGGGCACCCTGTGCCAGGGCCTCATAACTCTTTACAGGAAAGAATTTTCTCCATATATTTACCCTAAATGTCCCCTTTTCAGTTTGAACACATTACTTCTTGTCCTGTCACTACAGTGCAGGCACCCAAGGCTGTTGTGTTGCTGGCCAGTGCTGCAGACACCCGCAAGAGAAAATGACTGACTGCAGCATTACAGAATTGACAGTTACTTTGTTTTGTCAGATTTTGGGGTTGGGGATTTTCCTTTTACTAAATCTGCTGCTCTTGAAGTTTCTGTTCCCTGAGTAGAGCTGTGGTCTGAATTGATGTGCTGGTGCTGCCAGACTTCAGCAGCTAGAAAGCAACCACATAAATCTGTGACCACCACTGTGGTGCCTGAGAATGTGTAGAATAAAATCCCCTGCAAACTTTCTGTGCATGTTACCGCCAAGCTGAATCACCTTGTGTGAGCTGGTGTAGAAAAAGGTGTAATTTTTGTCAAAACCAAACCCATTTTTCTGATGTGACAGGAAATGTATCAGAACCAATGTGCTTGAGAAGCCCCTGGAGTTTTGTGTTTTAGTGGAGAACAGAATAATCTGATTCTCTCCAGGGCCAGCTCCAGCACTAGGAGGAAACATCATTTACCTCTTCCCAGGAAAGCAATGAGTAAAAATTCTCTTTGACAGGTGATGTGCTCCTGCCTGAGCTGAATAGATTTGGGGGCCACAGAAATGAAATGGGAAGATCACTAATATTTTTCTTTTCCACTCAGTGGAATGGGCTGTTATTAGGGATAAAAAGAAGTGACATTTATCTCCCTCTTTTCACTTCATTAGGTAGGACTGTGCTCCCAGAAGGAAAACAGTGGATAGAGTCCACTTGCTGTCTGTAGCTTTTACTGCTCTACAATATTCTCCTTTTTATCACAAAAACGTTGTGCTGTTGTTGTTTGCTTGGGAAGCTTCTCTGGGCCCTGAAGGAGAGAAGCACCACAGACAAGGACTTGCTAATACTCTATAAATATTGAAATTAAGTTCTTGAGAGAACCACGGGGGCCACATTTCAGTGACAAAAGTGGGGTGTAACAGGTTGGAAGTTTTGTTATCTCTAAGAGGATTTCCTGCTTTGGTTTATTTCAGGCTGGAATAGCTCGTGGGAATTGCAGAGCCTGGCTGAGAACACAGGACAGGGATCTCTTACAGCAGAGAGAGATGTTTCTGATGGCCCAACAGTAGCTGGTGTCCTGAGGGTGATGGCCTGTACATGCTTGAAAGAGGGGAGAAAAAAACAGTCTTTTCCAAGAATAAGGATGAGAAGAATGTAGGTATGAGATTGCAAAAGAGATGGCAAAAGCTGGCCTTGGACTGGAGCTGAATCCCCATTTCCTTGATGCATCTGGCACTTTACTCCCCAGAGTAGCACCCTGGACTTGTGGGGTCTGATTAAACCTGCAGCAGCTTTGGAAGCTGAGGTACCCCATGCCACGGATCTGCATCCCCCGCTGTCCATGGCCAGGCAGCTCCTCTCTCACCTCATCCTGGGAGCGTCCCTTGTCCCATGTAGGTGTGATTATTGTGTTTAAAACCAGCCCAGCACAGAGCAGCCACTGAAGGGGGATCTTGGATGTACTATTAAGCGTGAAATTATGGATATGTACCTCCAGATATTTATACAACGCACAGCAGGAGGGGTTATTCTTAAAACAACAAGGAAAAGCTTTTCTCAAATGTTCTGAGTGCTGTGTACTACCAAGTATCTGAAAAAAAAACCCCAAACAAACCCAAACTAACAACAGAAAACAGAGAAAATATTGAACAATATTTATTGCATAAATCAAATATAAATTGTTCCTTGTCATCTCAATAGTCAGACTCCATTATTACAGCATCTGTATACAAAGCACTTGTGAGCTGATTTACTCCTGATTCAATTATGGGCAATGTTCATCTGCCCTCCTGATGGACTAATTTGGTTTTGTCAGTTAATGCTCATAGTAAAGTATATGGATATAATAATTCCTTGCAATTGCAACCCTCATATGTTTTTATGACAACAAACAAAATAATGAACTGAAAACATGCGTATGATTACACGTGCAGCTACAAACAGGAATTAGTTATTATTCTTTCTTCGGAGGTCTTGGAGGCAATTTTAATGGCCTTGCATTATTAGAATGGTAAAGGGGATGAAAGACATGAAGCAAAGCATTTGTCTTTGCTCTGGCTTTATCCTATTTTATGGTAGGTGGGGATTTTTGAGAATTGTGTAAATAGATATTTTTCCTAAATTCTGATATGAAATAATGAAAGTATTTTACTAGAACACATCCAGGCTACCATGAGTTGAACTGGTAAATTGGCTGAACAAGGTGGAGATTCCTGCCCTTGTGTTTTATCTTCCTGGCTAATGCAATGGCTGTAATGATTTGATAAAAACCATGTGAACCCTTACAAAATTAAACATTCCTAAAGAGTTGGAATATGATACTCTCAAAATACCCATATGTTGTCTTGGCTTGGAATGAAATACATTATATGAAATTTAAACATGGGAAAACTATGCTTGAATAGGAAATATGTTTGATTCCATTAGTTTTGAAATGGAGATGTAGCATCATCAGAGCTCTGGTAAAGAGAAAACAGGCTGGGAGGGAGAAATGGGTGAGTTTTATTCTGAAGAATAAAACCCTGCAGTGTCCCGAGGGCTGTGGCAGATGGGTTGCTGATTAGCAATATTACATTTTTGCAGTATTATCCTGTAAGGCTCCATCCAAGCAGCACCTCTGTAAGGGCTCCCAGCACAGCAGCTAGAGCTGTGTTAAAGATGAGTCACCCACCTCAGTCACCCAGCTGGGACCTGCTCTGCCAGCTGGGCTGTCCTGCCTCCTGCGGGCAAAGCAAGGCCCAGGAAGTTCAATTTGTTTCTGTTTCCACTATTCCTTTTGTTCCTGCTTGCCCAATTGTTGGGTTTCTGAGTTGCAGAAGTGGCTCCCAAGTTATTAAAAAGT
>VYXF01006639.1:166038-260109 GCA_013397295.1 Polioptila caerulea
CACAGTCCTGCGGTTGGTTTTGTAAACTTTGGCTCGGGCTCGTTGTTTTAGGGGTATCTCCTTTTAAATTGAGGCTTTTCGGTGTTAATTTGCATGTTCTGTCTCTCTTTCCGTTGCCGTTTTTCTCGCTCTTGTTCTTCCCGTCGCCGCCCCTCCCGCCCCCTCTGCCGCCGGTCCGTGAGGGCAGTGGCAGTTTTTACCCGGTGGGATGAAGGTTAAAAAGGGATTACAGAAACACTGCGGGGTAAGGGGTAACAGGATTGATAAACCAGGGATGTAACAGGGGGGTTTACAGCTTTTCTGGGTAGCATAATACAACAATTACAATTACAGAAATTGTGAACTTTAACTTTTACCATTAAAACAGATAACATTAACATGAGGAAATTATGAGATTTTATTCATAACAGTAAATAAGTGAAATTCCAGAAAATTCAAAGTGTGTTTGTTAAGGTTTGGCAAAACAAAAGGCATCTAATTCTATGAGTTTGAGCAAAGTGGAGCTTCATTCTCCCTGCAGCATCTCTCAGCCTGGATAAAAACAGACCTTGTCCCTTGTTTGAGCTGCTCAGGTTCTCTTACAGAGGTGGTTATGATGAGCTTGGGTTTGCAGGTGCCTAAACAAGAATAAAAACTGCTGCTAGGGGCTGCAGAACTCAACAGCTCATCCCCAGGTTTGCCAGGAATAGCCCTGAGGATTTGCTGAGCGATGATGCCAGGGCTCCCGTGGGAAGGCTGGAGAGGAGCTTTGTGCTGGGACAAGGGGGAACGGCTTCAAACTGCCAGAGGGAGGGTTCGAATGGATAGACTGAAGGAATTCTTCCCTGTGTGGCTGCCCCATCCCTGGAGGTGTCCAAGGCCAGGTTGGATGGGGTTTGGAGCAACCTGGGGTAGGAGAAGTTGTCCCTGCCCATGGAGGGGTGGAATGGGATGAGCTTTAAGGTCCCTTTTGACACAAACTATTCTGGGATTCTGTGATTCCACAATCAGCAGCACTGTGTGCTCAGCTGGGTGAGTACAGTAATTTTTGCAGGCTTTAAATAAGGGTTTGATTTTTCCTGCCTGGACTGGGAGCCTGGTGGGTCAGGGGCAGGGTGGTGCAGAGGTACCTCAGTTCCCTTTAATGTATTGGAAATATTGAGTGACCTGCCCATGGCACAACACAGCTCTGAGTACACAAATTCACTCTATTTATCCATGTTTCCCAGCTTCTGAAAAGTCTGTGAAGACTCCAGTTATGAGTCAAACAGGTTAAATCAAGGTGTCGTTTTTACGACTGCAAAGGGTTGGAGCTTCCTCCTCTGTTTTTCACCCATGGGCAGATAATGATGGCAAAGGACTCTCAAAAACAATGACTACTAAAGCTCTATACATGACTGCTAAAATTCTCACTAAATAATCCAGTCCCTCTCTTGGACAGCTCTGCACCAATCTGTGCATGGCTATGGCCAATTCCCACAGGCTGAATAATTGTGGTTTTCTAGAAAAGTGGGTGCTCATAACATAAATTCTTTGTGCTGTGGTGCTGACCCCCGGTGGCTGCTGCCTGGCGTCTCCTGCTGCTGTGGGAAAACTGCTTCTGCCTGGATCCTGACTTCCCATTAAGCACCTGGTTTTAAGTAAAAAGATTTTGGCAATTAAAAAAAAAAAAAAAAAAAAAGTTTTTCTCAAAATGTATTCTGAGAGAGAGCATAACTGTTCTTCAAGAAATATAAATTTTTTTCGTTTCCACCCCCCTTTTTCCCCCTTTTATTTAATTTTTCTTTCCTTTTAAAAATTACTTTTTCTTCAACTTGTGGAGCATGTTTCCAGTGGACTACTGCAGACCTGAGAGCAGTTTGGTTTTCACCAGCATATCTATCAGTTTGCTGCACGCTTAAGATGCCAGTAAACACTGACTTGAAAAATAATGATCCATCATCATAAATTCCTATGGATTTGTCAGGCTGGGGATGGCAGCCCCAGCTGAAATGGCTGCTTTAAATAATAAAAGTAGGAAAAAGATTTAATGTGCTAGCATTTGTGTTTCTGAAAGTCCTCGATTTCTTAATTCCATTTCTTAATAGAAAGATGAGATCTTGTTTCCCCCTTCTCAAAATTCAGGGGTTTAGTAAATAATGTGTTAACTTCAACAAACACATCAAATGATAAATGCCAGCCACGCAAATTGATAAGGTGAGATTTGTTTCCTGTAAACAGCAAAATGCTGCTTTTGGAGATAAAAACAAAGCTTTCATCTTCAAGGCAAACTGTAAATGAACTAGAAGGGTAATTTAACATTCGCAGTTGTTTAAATGGTATTAACTCTTGTGAAGATTTATTATACGCATGTAGAAATCCAAGAAGGCACTTCAGAAGTGAGAAAATCTTTATTCCCGTGAAGTTCAGCATTTTAGTTAAAATTTGATGTTCATTAGAATCAGGGACAGATGGAATTTGTGCCAGTGTTTTGTGAGGATCTTCCTACCATTTAATATTTTAACGTTCACCATGTGGGGGGAAAAAACAAAGCCAACATAATCTCCAGCTTTGATGGCAAAAGGCACATAAGAAAGTTTAAAATACAAATTAGCTTCTCCAGAATCCAGCTGTGTGGATTTAATTACATCTAATGCTAATTATCCTATTGATCTTAGCATTTTACTGTATTCCAGCTATGACTATTGCCAAGCATTAATTCCACATTTAGGCTTATCTATTAAACCCAAAAGCAGGCTGGGGCTGGCGCTTTGCCTTGGGAGCAGTACACGGACTTCAGATGGTTTTTATGCTTTTTCCTCTTCCCTTTCATCTTTTCTCTCCCAGCTCGCAGAGCCCAGCCGCTCCCCCTTCCCTGGAGGCAGAGCCCTTAGGTGCATCCCTAGGTTAGGGTGATTGTTTGGATCCCTCCCATGATGCTCTCCGGCTCTATGTAAATCTGCTGTACCCCATTGGTTCTCCCTCCTTGCTCTGCCCCTGAACCCTCAGCCGATTCGCTCTGCTGTTCTACCCCGCCCCCTGCTTTTCCCATATAATCCCTGCTCCAGGAGTTCTTCTCCAATACTTTCCTTTATGTTTTCGCTGTTGGCGGAGTTATGGTTCTCTCTGCGGAGCCGTGCATGGTCTCCTGGCCGTTCTCCAGAGCCGCTGGAAGCTCGGCTCGTTGGACGGCTGAGATCGCTCCCTGGCCTGTGTGCCTGGCATGGTTTTCTTGGGGATGCTTCTCCAGGAAGGGCACGGCCCCAGCTGGGCCCAGCTACCTGGGCATGGCCAGTGCTGTTTACCTGCGCTCTTGGGAAGTTTGATGGCCCTGCAGAGAGAGGGATTGTTGTTAGGCTTAACTCTCATTGAGCTGGGCAATATTCCACTTGAGGTTTGCTGCTTTCATTCATATTGATAGAATTAGGGAATCGTGGCGTAGATGCATTCCCCTCTCCCCTCCCGTTCCCTTGGGGAGGGTCTTTTGTAATAAATCTGAAATGATTTATGGGAGAATGGGGCTCTGATCATTCCTTCTCAGAAAGGCTGAGTAGAAATTGTTGGGCTCTGATACCCTGAGATGGGAAGGGGGATTAGGGGTGTTTTGGCTGGACTGTTTCCTTTCGCTGGGCCATGGCACGTGTGGGTTTGGCAGCCTCAGCACAGAGTCTGCAGCTGGGGAGGGTTTCCACGGCTCCACTCTTCATCTACAGGATTTGGTCAAACGCACGAATATCCCAATGCAGCTCGTGCTGCTCTCGCTTTGCGCCAGCAGTGATATTTGTGGAATCCCTGGGAACAGGCCAGGAGAGGGAGGCAGAGTACGCTGCAAAGCCGAGCTCCCCGCCAGCCCGACTCAAATCCGGCTGAATTTGTGGTGTTAAAGTGTCCGTGATGCATCAACCCCCCAGGGCACGGCAGGGCCGGGCGAGCGCGGGGCTGCCCCTGCTCCCGTGTCCCCAGCCAGTGCCGGGCTCGAACTGGGGTAAATGTGCTCCCAGTACGAGATGCTGGTGCTTCTCCCTCACCTGTGGTGTCGAGTGGGGCTGTTCTGGGCTTCAGGTGACCCCTCCCTCCCTCCTCATCAACCGTGCAGCTCTAAGCCCAGTATTTCTCAGTTTTGACATCCCAAAGCTGGATGAGGCAGATCCTGGGCTGCAATAAAATTCCATGAGATGATAGCTGGTTCAGGTTAGCTAATCTGTGCAGATTCAGGCTCATTTCAGGGTAATTGGGTTGATTTAATGTGACTTGATGATTACAAGCAGCAGCATTTGGTTTATCAAATAGGCCAGATTATATGTAAATCAAATTTGTCCTAAGACTTTGAGCCCAAGAAATGTTCAGCTGTGAGGGTGATGTACTGGTGATCTCATCTGCAGGGGGGAAAAGAAGAAAGAAAAACTTGAAAATCAGAGCTTTTCTCTTTATTGTGTTTTCTGTTGTGAGAAATTTTCTTAGTTTCATGAATTGAAGCCTCCCAAAGTGAACAGTGAAATGCAAAGAGAAAAAAGATCCTTCTCTCAGCAATAGCTCTGCAATCTGCCTGTTGGAAAAAAAAAAAAACCAAAAAAAAACAAAAAAAAAAAGGCATTTTAAGNAAAAAAAAAAAAAAAAAAAAAAAAAAAAAAAAAAAAAAAAAAAAAAAAAAAAAAAAAAAAAAAAAAAAAAGGCATTTTAAGGAAATAAAAAGTATTTTGGGAAACTAGCTCTCACAAGTCATATCAAGGGCCTTTTGTGCTTCTGGCAATCAGTCCAAATTCATCAGTCACTTTCTCTATAGCTGTGCCCTGTGTAAAAGTTTTATTTGATGTCCCAGGCAACCTTGAAAATTCTTCTGGGCAGCATCCATTTGATTTAATTCAGTTCCATGTTAGAGTAGATGATCTCAAATCAGCCTGAACACCCATACTGTGCTTACTGCAGGATTTTGGCTGATGCATGTTTAGAATTTTTGCCAGGACAGTGTGACCAAGACAATGACAAAAGTCTCTGTGCCAGGGGTGAGTGCAAGGAAAATTAAATTCCTGCTCGGTGTTGCTTACAGCACCCCAAGGGAATATGGAACCATACAGATCAGAAACAATTTACCCCAAAATAATTCTGTGAATGAAACTTAGGGCAAGCTGTGCATGGAAGTTCTTGCCAGAGGAGAGGTTTTAGCTAAATAAAGTTCTGGTGAAGAATTACTCTCATAACTCAGTGGTAAATCCTGTTGGGGAATTGCTCTAGGTAACTCTTATATTAGCTCAGCTATCATGAGGCATTAATAAATATTGCAATGCTCTTGATGAAGAGTTAGTTGTTTATTCATCTTTTGTACATAGCATACCCAAGGAATGAAGGTTTTTCCTCATGTTTGGTACTTACAGAGACACTGTTTCAGTTTCCAGACACGGGGAAAATGTGAGGAGCCTTTGGTGTCTGCTGGGTCTGGGCCAGTGAGGAGCTGCATTGAACAGCTCCAAAGACAGGACTCTTCCAAGAGGGGTATTCCTTTAATTCAACTCAATGCTGGCGTGGGTTTGAAGAGACCTTAAAGACCCTCTTGTCCCATGCTTTCCACTATCCCAGGTTGCTCCAAGTCCTGTCCAACCTGGCCTTGGACACTTCCAGAGATCCAGGGGCACCCACAGCTTCCCTGGGCACCCTGTGCCAGGGCTTCCCCACCCTCATAGGGAAGGATTTCTTCCCAATATCCCATCTAACCCTGGTCTCTGGCAGTTTGAAGCCATTCCCCCCTGTCCTGTCCTTCCAGGCCCTTGGAAAACATTCCTCTTCAGCTCTCTGTGGGATCAGGTGAGATCAGCCTGAGGGCAGAGCTGGGATCAGTTGGTGCTTCTCTGACCTGCTGGGTTTTTGTTGCCAGCACAGACACTCTTCTCCAGGCTCACCTCCCTCCACAAACAGCCTGAGAATGAGTTATGATATTTCTTATTAGGAAATAATCGCCATTTTCTTCTTATTGTCACCATTTTTTCCCCCTTCACAAGTCTAAACTTTCAGTAGGCCAAGGCATGATCTCAGTGATGATTTTTTTGTGGCTTAATGGTTTAGTCAGAACTGTCCAGCCCTGGCTCCCATGCCAAGAACAGCTAATCAGAGTGCAGGCAGCTGAAAGGTCACTGTGATAAGTTGCCATATTCCAGTGGACAAGGACAACAACATGGTGTGACCCTGCCCTGGTGACAGACTGCAACGAAAATGTGGAAGAATTGGCATTTACTGGAAATCCCTCTTATTACAACCTCAATTTCTGGAGTCCCTGAGTGCTGGAGGGGGTTGTTAGGCTGAAGGTTGTCTCCTTCCATTTGTTTTCCTACCAGGAAAGAGGGGTGTCCACTGTAAGATGCTGCCTTCAGGGTCTGTTTCTGTGTGTGCTATGAAATGTTTTTCAAGTATCACCCATGGTGCCATAATTTCCTTTAATAAGCAGAAGTAGATCTGTGATGAGGAAAGAGTTACCAGGGCTGTTGTATTATGATGGAGAATAACATGTTTGAAGAAAGGTGTTTGTCTTATTTTCTGGGGCTGTCATGGTTAATAAATGGATGAATAATTAAGTAAACTTATCCATAATTAACTCCATAGCCTGTGGGCATATGACCAATTTGGACAGTCCTTATGTTGCGGCACTTATATCAGCCCTTGGAAGAAATCTCAATTCTTTATGGAAGAGCAAGTTTCTACAAGCAAATTTCTTGCTGAATTTCCAATTAACTTAATAAATAGATTTTCTTCTGTTTGTATTTATTTTACAAATGTCCTGTATTGTTTTATCACTGATATCTCACTGCTACAGCTCATCCTGTATGTCATGATTTATGTTTCTCTGTCCAATGCTTGATGCTTCACTGCGTTACTGTATTATTCCATATAGAAAATTATGTAGAGAGTTGTAAAAGTTCTTGATTGAATTCTATGTGTAAAACATGCCTTGATTCAGGGGAAATCAAAGGCTAAAAAAAAAATATTTTAGGTTTGGATATTTTTCAGCCTGGATTTTTTTATTTCTTCAGCTTTGGACCCAATTTTTTTGTTAGACTTTTATCACCTTTTGTTTTCATCTACATAAAAGCCCCTTCAACGTATATTGGATGAAGATGAGTGTTATTGCAGATGTATTTCAAGACTGAGACTGACTTTTTGGGTAAGAATCTGGAAGTATTTTAGTAGCTCTAGATCCCCTTTACTGCTTGGGCTGTCCATGAGCAGCAGGGTCAGTGGAGCATCTCCTCTGTTGTTATGGGAACACCAGCAGTGGGGCGCCAGGGAAGGCAGCAGAGATGGTATTTGTTGAATGACATGTGAAATCAGGTTTTGCTATTCTCCTCAGAGAGATTTCCACTCTTGCTTTTGCAGCAATGTTCTGAATACAGTATGTTCGGAGATGTAACCTGCGCTGGGAACAAATACTCTTTATTTCCATGTGGAATTGCCATCTGGGTGCTGTTATTTGGCATGTGCATCTCCATCCTTTCCTGTACTATTGCAATAATTCACTCATAGCTGCTCAAGACGTGAGAAATGCACATTCACATCTCCTGCAAACCTCCTGGAGTTCATTGAATTATGGGGGACTTCAGGTCCTGAGGTTCAATGCAGGGTCAGCAGTGCTACACCACACCTGTTTCACACTGCACAGGTGTTTAATACAAACCAACTTGCATTTTGAGTGGCATCTCCTCTTTGAAGCATGAATAAAACCCATGAGATGAAATCCTGGGGGGTTTTAGGATAAGAGTGTGTGGGCAAGGCGGCTCCAGCGCAGCTGCACTTTGAGTCATAAATATTCAGGGCTGGGGGTAAAACTCCTCACCCATGGGTGGAGAGGCACTCCAAGTACAGCACATCCTGCTTTACCCAGCTCCTTCAGCCCAGCAGATGCTACTCATCCTTTGCCATGGTCATACCTCCCATCCAAGGCTGGCACTGGAATATGTGGTCATAAAACTTTCTGATCAGACAGCTCTGAGCCTTATAACTTTTGGATACTATTTCAGTATAAAATAATTTTCTTCTGTTTTGGGTGGAGGATTTGTGATCTGGTAGTTCAAGAGTTTATTTAAAAAGACTTTTCCCTACTTTCAGACAAGACAAAGCCTTTGACATTTTGGAGCCCATTCAAGCATCCAGCTCAGAGCTACAGCAAAGTATTTAATTTTATTATTTTCACTTCATCTTTCTCCCTAAAAATGTCTAAAGCACACATACCATTAGAGCTGCTTGAATGCTCCACAGTAAAACTGCAGGAACTTTGGCACTGCATCTGATTGGGAATTCAAATGGGATTTGCTGGTGGGGATCTAAATCCGTCTGTCAGCACAGGGCACGTGAGGAAGGTGGGGATGATGTTACAGAGTCAGCATTTGTGTGATCATTTTGTACATGATTTGCAGCACAGAGAGTTCTAAGCACTGCTAAACCTCATGTTTTAAAGAATAGAGCCAGGAAAATCAGAGATAATATTTTTCTTTTCTGAAAGCACTGAGTTGTATTTATTTCCTGGGTGTTGTGTTCACAGGTGCTGAGAATTCTTTAGTCTAATGCTTCTGGAAATTTCCTGCTTCATTTGTAGCACCTGGACCTCCCCAGATCAGGGAGAGGTGATGCTGAAGCAGGGAGTTTAGACACACGTTTTGTCTTACAGATTTTTTGAGGGGCTTAATTCACTTGACTATTTCATACAACTGCAAGAAAAATCAATAAACAACTGGATGTCTCTTTTTTTCCTTTAAAAATCAGTATTTCATGGTTGCTATTATTTATTTTTTCACTCTCCTCTTCCTTGTTGTTGCCTAAGCAGAGAAGAATCTTACTAATACCGAATTTAAATTTGTTGATCAAGTTTGAGAGAGACCCATGAATGAAAGAGAAACTCCAACCCAGCATTTTCAGTATTTCTAGTTGTTCCACAAGGAACAAAGAAATCTAAATGTTACAAGCAAGCAAGAAATGCAAATATATATTTTTCCAGCTGATGAACTGGAATTTTGCTGTTTTGAATTTTTTTTTTTTTTCATCTGACCCAAATGTTGACTTCTAATTTAGTTTTTTTTTCTAGTTCTGTGTATCACTAATAGAAACATATTGGATTTGATGAAAGTCATAACCTTGTAACAGACATTGTTTTTAAAGGGTGGAACAGAAGAGTCTGGAATAAATCTGTACTTTATTTTCCAATCAAAAACAAGCACTCTTCAATCCAAGCTTCTCATCCTCCTGGAGAGACTTGACAAAGGTGCTCCTGCCTTGGATATAGAAGGGAACAAAGGAGACACCAGGTAATAAAAATCAGCCATGCAGTTTTTTAAATAACTTGGTTTGTCCTTTTTCTTGTCAAAGACACAGATGCCCAGTATTCTTCTCAAAAGCTCATCAGAAGAAATCCTCTTTACACCTAGGAAAAGTTTCTCCATATGGTAATGTCCCCTGAAGGTATCCCAGTAATAGAACCATTGTATAAAATATTTAGAGTCTTATAATTCTTTGTTGCAAATCTGCTTGAGTTTTGTTTGGGAAGATAGAATATTCTCTTTGGGTTTTTTCCTTCCATTCTCTAAGAGCAATTCATTTTAGGTGTTGTTTAGTCACTATGAATTGCAGAGGAGCAGGTGTGTAAAGTCTGAACAACATCTGTGTGACTGAGGCAGAAAAGGCTCTGGTCATTATGGGGTGATAGGCAGGGATGTGCTGGGGGATGTGCTGAAAGGGTGCACATGGATCTCTCGTATATGCCTGGGCTCACATTCCCCTCTGCCTCCCACAGTTGGACTGGCAATTGCACTGCTGTGTTGGCTTCTTGAGGGGAGTATAAATCACAAACCAGCCTGGGAAAAAGGCTCCTCCTTATTCCAGAGTCAGCTTTGACCCAGCTCTGATCTACCAGGTTTGCCAACAGAAGCTGCTTTTTTTCCTGTTGGCACAACACTGGCTGTGCAGCTGTGGATGAGAGAGTTTGGACTCTATGTAACAAGTGTGATGGATGAAACAGGGAAAAAGCCCCAAACACCATTCTTGTCTGAGGAGCTTTGAGTGTTTGGGCCTTACTTGCTGAGTTGAAAGTTAGAATAAAGTCAGAAATAAAGATTTTTAGCTTGGAAATTAACAAGTTTTATCTGCAGGCTGGGGAAATATGTCTGGAGAAAAAGAGACTCAGGGGGGGCCTTCCTGCTCTCTTCAAGTCCCTTACAAGAGGGTACAGCTGGGTGGGGTTCAGGCTCTTCCCCCAGGAAACAGCCTCAGTGCCAGGGGAGGTTCAGGTTGCCTCAGTGCCTTGTGCCAGGGGAGGTTCAGGTTGGATAAAGTGAATATTTCTTCACTGAGAGAGTGGCCAGCCCTTGGACAGGCTGCCCAGGGAGGTGGAGTCACAATCCCTGGAAGGGACAGGGCTCAGGGGTGACTGGCCAGTGCTGCATTGGTGGCTGGACTAGATGATCTTGGTCTTTTGCAACCTAAATTATTTGATGTGCAAACATGACCATCTCAATGCTGGTTTTATTTCCAGGTTTATCTGTACTCCTGCTCCTCCAGCAGAAGTATCTGCACTGCTGGAGGGACTTCTATCATTTATCAGGTCCCTCTACAGCCAAGTTAACAAGCTGGCTGCAAGAAGCAAAATATTTCAGATGATAAAAAGATGTTTTCTAATTTTAGTCCTTGAAAAAAACCTCAGTGTTTTCTCTATTTACCAGGTAAATTTATTTCTAAACCCTCAATCCTTTCTCTATTTGCCGGGTAAATCTTTAGTGCTGAAGCTGACTGGTGTGTGTAGGAGGCATTTTTGTGTTTTACTCAATGCTTTGACATCAGTGGAAAATGAAAAGCTGTATAATTACCCTCTGGCCTTTTATCTTTCTATGGTATCATCTCTAGAGAACAAAGATCAGGTAGAGAAGGCTCTGCACAGCAGATAATCACAGCCATTAGAGGAAACAATGCCAACTTAAAATCAACGGTGTTTTGCTCAGTAAAACATTGATATTAGAGTCTATGTTGATCCATTCCTGAAATCAGGCAGCCAAGAAACAACCACTGCTCAAGGCAGCACCCACAAATTGAACTAGTTGTTGAATATTCTAGTAAAATCTTAAACTATTCAGAGGACTGGTGTTATGAGATGGAGGCACACAAAGGATATGAACATCTGCTCTAAGTAAAAAATACAAGTCAGTCTTAATTACATATTTGCAATCAATGCTGCTGTGTTTTGAAGATGTTGGTAAATAATTAATGAGCTAGTGAAGCATAAGGATGGAAATTTCCTTTAAAATCTGATTTTAAGTGAGTATCAGTGCTTTTTAAAGGTGGAGAAGGAAAAGAGCAGATTTACGATACAGCTGGAATGTAAAAGGTGAAATAGTGGTTTTATTCAGGAGCTAAATGCACATGGAGTGGTTCAGCAGCTCTGTTTGTTGTTATCCTTGATCAGCGCAGCAGCTGAGTGTCCGGGACTGGTGATTGTGTGGGGAATATTCACTTGTCAATAAAATCTTGACTGAATGTCACATCCACTTAATGGCATTTAAAGGGGAAGGAAATGACTGTCTCACACCCCCGAGAAAGTTCAGAGCATCAATTTATCTCTGTTTGTCTGAAATCAGTTGAAAGTACAATGCAAGTTTGCCACGTAAGGATTTTTTTTTGTTCCAGTTCTGAGTTGAACTGGTTTTAAAGCTCCTGTCAGGAAGAAGAACAAGCTCCCACGGAGGGCAGTGGCTCAGGTAGCCCATGGACCTCCTGGATCTCTGTGAGCATCTGCCCTTGGTCTTTCCCCTCCTGCTCAAATTGGGCAAAGCTTTCAAGCCTTGTGGGGCTCTGTGCCCGGCCTAAACACTGACACATAGAGAGCACAGCATCTGTCAAGGCCTTTATGGCATCTATAGGCAGCCTTCTTTGGAAAATCATAAGAATAATATGTGAGTTCAGGTATGCCACGATTCCTCCATCTTTTTGAAACATCATTAGAAATGACTCACAGATTTTAAAACTAAAATGACAGCACTGACTGACAGGTTTGGGATGCCCTTTTTGCGCTTTCTAATTAATGAAGTAATTAAGGACCATCAAACCTCATAACATCAGAGCTGTCTTGGAGCAGACATAAATGCAGTTCTGTCTGTCTGCAGGGGTGGGATGCCAGGATCTGCTGTGGCTGAGCCGTGCAGAGCCCACACAAGAGCTGTGAGACGGGTCCTGGTACTGATGCAATGCAGTTGTTTTTGCAGTTCCCCACATCAGCACTGGCATTTCCAGATTTAATTCAGATCTCGCTGCAATGCTCTCTTAGCTTAGAGAAAGAAAAAGAGTCTTCATAGCTGTTTTTAAGTTTTTATCTCAATATTTTGAGCCCTGTTGGTGCAGTCCTTATCACTCAGATGGACTAAAACCAAAACCCACACCATCCTAAGTGTGTTTGTCTTGTTTCTGACAAATATGTTGCTATGGGAACTTGATGTTGCTCTGGTTGTTGCACCAGATGCACCAGCTATCTGTCTCTAGGCTGGCTTTTTTTTCTGTAAATTAATTGCATTTAAACCAAACATATTAAGTTATTTCATGTTAATTAATTTGAATATTAAGCTGGGTGTTTGCAGAGTTTCCCCCTCCCTACTCACCCCCCAGCATTAATTAACTGCTCCAGACCCTGCAGTCCCTCACCCATCGCTGTGGCCTTCCCCAGCTCTCTGCAATTACAATGCTCACTGCCTGCATGGGAAGTAATCAGTGTCCAAAATAATTGCTTTCACAAGTCTGCAGTCAGCTTCCTTGTCACATATTTAAGCTGTAATGAAACTGTTTCAGTTGCCAGGAAAAATATTCAACTGAAATGTACTGTAATTGCAGGTGGAAAGCAGAGTCGATAATGGAGCTGGTTTTATTTAGCGCGTTTTCATTTGTTGGAGGCATTTCTTCCAGCAGTGCTCTCCTCTCCTCATTCTTGCTGAGGGAGGAGGAGGGTTGGGATCCTCCCAGTATCTCTGCTTTGCATTTAGGCAGTGGAAGGTGCAGGGGTGTGGTGCAGGGGACTTGAAGAGCATCCTTGGCCCCGAGGCAGACAAGTGATACAGGATTAATCTGATTGCTCTGTGCTTTGCTTGTGGGTTCAGCCAGCGGTGGAGATTTGGGAGAATACTTAAATTCGAGTTGGTTACCGAAAGATCTGTAAATAAATTATCCAAGAGTTGTTTCTAAATCTAAACTTCCTGGGAGCTCAGCAGCAAACAAAATCATTGCTTAGGTTTGCAGCACACTGCAGTAGACTTTCTCCTAGAATTCAGAATTCTTGCAGCAGAATCCTTGCTGTGGGAAAGGAAAAGTTGGTGAATGTGTGCAGCAGACTTAAACCATTTCCTACATAGCTCTGTGATCTGTGGTCAGAAGCGGTAGAGAAACTGGCTAATGAATTAGTAAGCCCACAGGGATATCTTATTTACAAGGAAGGCAACAGAAACATTAATGTATCTTTATTAGCCTTATTTAGGCCATCTGCTGTGTACATGGTGGGAGCTGCACAGTCCCTGCAGTCAAACAGCAGCGGGGACGTACTGAGTTTCAAAGCCTTCTCATTTAAATGCTTCCTTAGACCTCTTCAGCTCCTGGAACTTTTTGCTGCAGTGAAAAGTCAGCTGATCATCAATGAGGCAGGGAGCGTGGAATTTTCTGTGTCTCTGTTCAGATGCAATGTTTTTCTTATTGCTTATCTTTGACTTGGATTTTGATAGGTTTTTGGGGTGAAGTTGCCATTGAAATTACTATAATCCAAATTTTAATAGCAAATTCTGTGCTTTGCAAGCCATTCATTTGGATCAGCTATAGTTACTTGCTTTTTAATGCATACACATATTTTTCTACATATGTGTAGATAATTTGAGTGCAGCCCAAGGAAAAGGAATTTAAAAGTTGATTACCATAATTTTGAATTTTATTTCTTACTGGCCTTTTCCTATTCCAAGTGTGTTTCACTTTGTAAATTGTTTTGCTTGGATCGGGCCAGCTCAATCCTTGCAATTTCTCACTGAATTCAGTGAACCCACTACACCTCCTGCTCTTAGTGTCCACAGTTTTGTTGCCAAGGTTCTCTTCACACCTTTGAAGCTTTTTTTTTTTTTTTTTTTTTTTAAGGAAAGGAAATCCATGCACCATGGTAATTCCTTGCTCTCCTGTTGAGCCTGAATTTCTAACTGAAATGTAAGCCTAAGCAAGCAGCCTGTTAATTCCCAACTAGCCTTGTCACTGGCTTATTGCAGCTGGGGAATGACATCTTTTCCATTTTGTTGAAATAAATAAATTGGGAGGAATGTGTGGAGGAATCTTAGAGGCTTTATTAATGCAAAACACAGAGACGCTCCTGCTTAGATTGTACTTCTTTGATTACTCAACTGAGTTATTAGATACATGAAGAACAGCCATTTAAATGTAAATCCATTCTCCTTCTGTAATAGATAAATGGGCTTTGCCTTGAATTTGTAAGCAGAATATATCACTTTGATATAGCAACTGGAGCTGAATAAAGCCAGTCAGTAGACCAAGGGAGGGATGTGGATTCCTTTAAAGTGAATAGAGGACACCATCAGTTAGTTAATTAACTTCAATTTCTATATTAATGAACTTTCTCTGGTGCTTGTTTAAGCATCCAGATGCTTGCAAAAAGTTTTTTCCCCAACAACAGGCATTAGTTGGCATGTGACAATTATAAATGAGGGTACCAGTCTTTTAAATCCCATATATAATTTTTTCATGTTCTCTGTGGCAGTCATAGTGTAGGTGGTCCAGAGCTGCACTGTGATGGGTGGGCCTGTGGGCTCTCAGCCCCAGGGCACCACAAGTGCAAAATCTGAAAGAGGGGGGAAAAATGGATTCAGTGTCTTGCATGTTCCTCATGAGCCCCATAGAAGGCAAGGAAGACAGAGCTGGATGTTCACTGAAGGGGGATTCTCTGGCAAAGCTCGTCTTCCCAGGCTCCTCCTGAACAAAGGGCACTTGGGCTAAATCACATTTCTGCTCCAAATTCTCTCTGGATAACTCTGCTGGTTGTTACCAATAATAGAGGACTTGAGAGAACCAGTGCCAAGCTGTCCAAGGTGTGAGAAGGTAACCCTTCCTGCAGGATGTTAACCTTCAACACTCAGATGTTCTTCAGGAACGGGCTCTATTCACCAGTGCTGCAACAGTCCCCTCTTCTATTTGTTACAGAAAACTCTGGAAGGAACTTTAATCTCAAAAGGACAGCAAAGCAATTTTTCAAATGGCACTTGGCTCCTAGAGAGGGGCTGCAGCAGCCCCTGGGTGATGGCACAGGGCCAGAGGAACTCAATGAACAACAGATCCCTTGCCCCGGGTAGGATTTCTGAGGCGGCCGTGCTGGTTGAGCTTGTCTGCAGGAGCAGAGCTAAGCAGATTTGCAGTGCCTTGGAAAATCTGCCCCAGGAGCAACACTGGAATAAGCACATCCAAAGTCAAATAAGTGGCATGGTCGGATTTCTGTCTGAACACAGGAAAAAGAGGAATTATCCCATGGGCATGGACCTTGGCTGAGACCTGGGAGAGCTGCCTGCAGACACAGGCTCCCACCCAAACCAGAGGCAGATATTTTCCTCTTGTTGACTTTCCATCACTCAGAACTCCCTGTGTGCTGGTAAGCACATTGCTGCTTCTCTCACACATCTAAATTCAAGTTTGCAGTTCTGTTCCTGCACCCTTAGCTTTTGCTTTCTTTAAATAAAAACACTCTGAAAGAGGAAACATTCCTATTTTAGCAGAACTGGGCTGTGTTCTCAAAAGGAACTACAAAAGTAGTCAAGAACCAGGAAAACAAATGGCAGAGTTTCAGCTTGGTCATCTGTAGGAAGTTTTCTATTTCCTGTATCTTAGACTCTGGTGTTGTAGCTGCAAGTGTAACCATCCTTGTTATCCACTTACTATTGGGTACTATTAATGGGATGCTTAATTCTTCCTAACATCACAGCAGCCTGTGAAATGGAACAGATTTAAATTCTAATAGTTAATAGCTGAATAAATACATCTGCCAGCCATAGGCCATCTCAAATATTGCTCACTGTAACTGTAATTAAACTGTAATTAAAGCCAGTTAAAGACATCAGACATCTGGGTGGTGAGAGATTAGGTCCATCCTGCTGCTTTCATTACCTCTGTGAGAGTTGGGGGGTTAATGGAACAGTCCTCTCATCATGGGAGTGTATTTCCAGTAATCATGGTGACCAGATTTGCAGTGATGGCTGCATTAAATATGCACTGGGAAAAAAAGAAAGATATTAGAGATTAATCTATTGCTGTTAGTTCAGGTGAAGGGAATAGCTCTGTGTGGGGAATCCTATATGGACATGAATTAAAAGTTTCGGAGTCATGGAATGGTTTGGGCTGGAAGGGGACATAAATTCCAACTTGTCCCAGCCCCTGCCATGGGCAGGAACACCTTACACTAGTTTAGGTTGCTCCAAGCTCCAGCCAACCAGACCTTGCAATGGACCTTTGTGCCGTAATACTTTAAAATACTTGTTGCAGTTGTTTTTGCAGGCTGGGAGCTAAAGGAGCAGAAATAAATTATAAAGGAGGGTGCTAGTCATGTATCCCAGAAACATCCTTGCAAAACCTTACTGTTGTTTTTGGAAACTGCCTGGTGTTGCTTTTATGACTTATAAATGCCAGGAAAGAAATTAAATTGCTTTTCACACTGTATCCCTCCAACCTGGGGAAGTTTCTGTTGAAGTCTCTGGAGGAGTCAGCTTTATTTAATCCCCTTAAAAATGGTGTGAGTGCTCCAGGTCGTTTTGATGTTCAAGCTCTGTTTGTCCTTGTGTTTTCCCTTGCTTTTCTGAGGATGGTGAGGGTGGGCTACTGGTTTTGGGGCAGTTTATTTATTACATTATTCTAAATCACTGTGCTCTTGGTTGTGAACTGATTCTGTTTGGGGTTTGCTGTTTTTAAACTAATTTTTTTAGTTGTGGTACTGAAGACTTTGCTCTGTGAATTACTTGCTCTTGAACATTTTCCTTACATTTCTGATGACTTATTTGCTAGAAGAGATCATTAAAAATTACAAGTCTGGAGCTATGGTAGAGATGGTGGGATGTAGGAAACAATTTTCTTTGCTGAGGCTGTGTTGTGAACAAAATCCTCTATACTTTGAGCCAAACTCTGTGTGGCAGAAAGAAAATAGGACAGTTTGACTTGATGAGGATTTATGTCTGTTGGGTTTCTCTGACTTTAAATACTGTCTACCACACAATCTGAGTTATTAAACCTCAATGGCTGATGTATCTACACAGACCAAGGAGTGACCCTGAACCTTTGTTCAGTTTTTAAAACACAAAATTAATTTATTTAGATTTTCTTTCTCTGTCTCTAAAACTACAATGGAGAAAATGAATTGTGAGCTCACAGAAGAGCAGGAGCCCCTAGAGGTAATAGAGTTGTTGTGAATATAATATTTCTACAAGTAAGATTAAACTTTTAGGCTACATTTTCTTGAAATCTGCTGGAATTAGACCTTTGCACATTCATCTGCCCTTGTCATAGATATTTATATGACCACTCCCCACCTTGAGTTTTGGCAAACACTACTCAATATTTCATCTTAAATTGATGAAATGTATACTAAATACTCTTTGAATATGTACTGTAATTATAGGAGATCCTTTAGGTACACAAGGCACAGCATTAGTGAGCTGAGCTTTACCTCAGGGCTGATTTTTCCAGTGCTGAGAGCTCAGGGGCGAGGAGGCTTTTAATAGTGCTGGGCTTGTTTCCTCAGCTGTTGTAAATTCTCAAATCTTCCCAAGATTTTGGGTTTTAAAGACAGAAGAGAGAATAGACCCTCTACAGTGACATGTTTTAGTCTTGAGACAGTACAAAAATTGACTTTATCTGTGATGCCTCGTGCCAAGTTTGCAGTGTCTCAGGACTTGGAGCAGTACTTTAGTATTATTTTAATGAATAATTAATATATTTTAGTATTAGTTATTTCCTCCCTGATATCTCAGAATGCAGATTCACCCACACAGACCTCCAAACACACACTCAACTTTTTGATTTTGCACTTTTGCAACATTCAGGTAGACACAAAGAAATGAAAGAAAGTAGTTAATTTCTTCATTGTTTCAAATGAATTTTACATAGGAAGCAGCCATGTGGATTGACATCACTCTGTGCTGAAGAGCCGAACTCTGCTGGGTCAATGACTCCAGTTAAGCAGCCCCAAGACACCCTCTGAGGCTCACAATAGCCTCTAAATAAGTGCAGTCTTACAGACTACCTCGGGATCAGCCTGCCAGGCCAAAAGCTGTTTATTGTCAGAAAGTGGCATTACAAGGCGCTTGCAGATCTGCCACATCTCCAAACTGTTTCCAGACACAACGAAGTGTGAGCTTGCTCAAACTGATATTAATTTTTAATGGACTAATTAAACTGACCACAAGTCTCAGAGGTCAAGTGTAGTTTTGGTTTGTATCAGTTAATTTCTGTTTTTTCAGTAGGACTCTGACAAAATCCTGAGAAAATAATGTCTTTTGGTCAGGACTGTTCTATTTCTTTTAGTGTCATTTGCATTTATACTTCTGCTCAATACTATAAATACCATCTTGTTTCCCAGAATTTTCCAAGAAATTAGATAGAAAGCTTATTTAAGTTTTAAAACAGCTGTAGTAATAGGCAAACATGTCATTAAGATCCTAATCAAATGCACACAATTATTTTATTGTGCAAGCTTGGAGTTTTAATAGAATTAAAAATACAATTGAATTCAAGTCCAAGGTAAAATAATCCCCCTCCGTGGTTCTGCTGATTGGAATTTTAGATTCCACACAAGAATAAATGGAAATAAGTGTCTTTTGTAAAGCACCATAGTGACAAAATGTGTCATCTGTAATGACATGCTCATCAGATTTGGCTGTATAATTTATACCTTTAATTTATTGGGCAGTGAGACTCTTAATATGTATTTCATGTGTCTCCGAAGGTTTTATTTGGCCGCCAGCCTGAAAAATATCAATATTGTAAGGATTAAGCAACAAAACAAAAAATCAAATTGTCCAACAGAGAGACTAAATCAATACAAAAGAAATGTTTGGGTTGCATGAAGTCATTGGAAAAGGCAAAGGGATAAAGCTGTGGAGAAATCAATGTGCCAAAGGACAGACAGTCAGAAACACATTCTTCAGCTCAGGCAGGTGCTGCAAGGCTTGAAAAAACAAATGGAAGGTCTGTGGTGGTGATATGAGTGTTGGGGTTGGGGTGGTTGTCCGACCCACCACAGCAAGCCCCCATTTCCTGCTGTTTTACCCCAAGAACTGATGGTCTCAGCCAAGCACAGCTCAGTGGTGTGAGACTGGTGCCATACCAGGGGAGTGATGGTTGTCATTGTGTAGATACAGAAAAATTCTGAAGTGTCCTGAGAAGGAGGAGGGTTGAAAGGTCGTAGAAAACACAACCTAACTAATTTATCCACAGGATGGGTCAGAAATGGGTTTTGAGTACAAATCTGTAATTAACAGCCCTATAATTGACTCATGGGTCCATCATCTGGACAAATAACTCCTTTCTGCTCATGTTAGACAAGCATTCCTTTGATCCAGACAGAGTTTGAAATTTCAGATCTATAGTTTTTAACTGAAAATCCATGTGGCTGAAGAAGATTAAAGTCTCCTCAAGGAGGACACTGCCAGCACACACAGTATTTCTGCCTGATTTAAGGGTTTTGAGGAACTTATACCCTGAAGGTGACATGTTCCTTGTCAGACGTGAGGCAAGTCAAAAGTTGAAGCTTTTTAAAAATTTGTCAGTGGATCTGTCATGGATTTTTGTAATTAGCCAGTAATCTCTGTGACCATGAACCTTTTGGAGATCTGCTGTCACTGAGCTCCCTAGGGCTGCTGCAAAGGTATGGGTTTGATTTTTCTATGGACTCACAGAGCTGATCCCATCAGGGAAAGCCCTGGAACTTGTAAATCAAGCAAAGAAAAAGGCATAATTATTTCCTATGATACATTCTCATGCGTTTCACAGGGAGACTGTTAGAGATGTGGCTCTGGCTGCTTCATTTTTAACTCCTTTGCCTTTCAAAGACCTGTCTTTCCATGAAAATTTATGGTGGGTGCAAAATTTCTCATCCCCCAAACAAACCAAGTAGCTGGAAGGGAGCAGCCAATTAAGATGCACGATGCTTTGCCCTAAGTGACAGCCCATAAATCAGATCCCGTGGAATATTACATTCTAATGCTCTGCCGAAGCCTCCTGCTCGGTGCATCCACAGCCCCCGGCATTGCTTAGGGATGAAGTCACTCCTTGGGGGAAGTGAGGGAGGTCACACATGCTATAAAAAGGTGTCAGGCGTTTGGTATGTTGTTTGTAAAAGTAAAAGAAACAAGATTCTGGGCGTCTGCTTGCTCTCGCTGTTAGAGGAGGTGTTTAGGAACCTAAAGTGGGTTCCTTTCTTACTGCTATTTAATGAATGTGATCTATTAGGAGACTGAAGAATGCTGTTAGCAGAAAGGCTTGTGAGAAAAATTAACAGAAAGCATGGCTTGAAGGAGTGAAGCTCAGAGGAAACTCACTAAATTTGGCAAGGAATACATGCATGAAACAGAGCGTTTGGGCACGAAAAATCCCAACCGCCAAGAAACAGGGTCAAGAAAAACACCCTTGTGAGTGGAAATGGGTGTTAGAGATACACACAGAGCCAGAACACAATTTTCACAAAAGTAACACAAGAATGTGTGGGGTAGCAGCACAAAATTTCCCTAAACCTTACTTTGATTTTTACTGTATGCTGCCTACCCCGCCACAAGATCAGAATGCAGGGGAAGGGGCTGTCTGGAGCAGTACACGCTGATTCCTCTGAATTTTGAAGTGATTCACGGAGGAATGTCACTGCTCCTCTTTTGGGGGTGATCCCCAGCTGAACCCATCCTGGATGTGAGGCATCCTCCCCCCAGGAGCTGCCAGACAATTCTGGTGGGGGGAACCTGCCCTGCATCCCTGAACTTTTACGAAGCTGGTTCCTTCGTTAAGAAGATGCGCATCTCTGTCATTCCTGTTCTTCCCCATTCCCTCTCAGCTCCAGCGTTATCTCCATGTCTGAACGTGGTGGCTTTGTTTTTTTCATTTCCAAGGGGTCAAGTGCTTACAAGGCGAGAAATCGGGGGGGGCGGGGGGTGGAGATAACCCACCCAACCCCCATCTCCCAAAAACGCAGAAAGAAGTGACTCTGCTGCGAATGCCAGCACTTCTTTCCTTGCAGAAATGAATTCTGTGTGAGTGGCAGGGAGATGGAGGAGACTGTTCTCTCACTCCAAAGGGCAGCACATCCTCTGCAGAAAGGGGGCCCGGCAGGCTCCAACCTCCAGAGTGGCTTCAATCCACCACAGGCTCAGCCACAAATATCTCCACAGGCACCGAGTGAGGCTCAAATAATTTATAGAAGAAACATGTACCTTTGAGCTCCTCCCCTTTGTGTTGGGGACAGCTGATGTACTTGATACAGTCCTATGGACTCCAGAGTGATTGTGAAGATTAGGGAACTGATCCCCAGGCACCAGTGATTGGGTTTGTGGATCGGGAGAGCAGCGGTGTGGGCGATGTGCATAATTTAATATTCCCTCTGGATGTATCACTGACCGCTGCATGTTACACACAGGGTGAAATACTTGGTGATGAATCAGGTTTGTAGGCTGGTCTCAACACCTGTGCTGTCCTGAGTCCCAAACTGGGCTGGAGCCAGTCCAATAAAGCCCTCCCCAGCTGAATTTCCAGGAAGAACTTTGCCTTCCTGTTTGGAAAATGGCAGCACAGTCTGCCCTGCTACCGCTGGAGCTTTGTTGATCTCTGGTCTGAATGGGTCCTCTCAACTTCTTTCTAGATGCAAAATTATGTCCTGCCTTCCAGTTTCCCTCTCAGAACTCATGCTCAGCTCCACCTGTGCTCATTTATTCTTTTTTGTTGAAATTTAGTGATCAAATCATGAAGTTATAAGATCCCCTATTAAAGATCCTTTCATGAATAATTCCTGTGTTCCTGTACCTTGTTCATTGTTACACACAGCAGCCTTGGCAGATGAAGAGATCAGTCCTTGGCCTACACAAATGTTAATTCAGAGCTGAATTTTTTTTTCCCTTCCAGGTTGGCAGCCCTTTGTTTGAAATGAAAATACCTCCAATTCTCTTTAATATCTTGTGCACAAAAATGCATTAATGATAAGGCAATTTTAGGCTAGTTGAGCTTGTTTGACCTCAAAAGGTGTAGGAGTTAGTATGGGTTGTATTGCCTGAAATTATAATATAATATCCCACCATGCATCCTGGAAAACCATAACCCACCAATTAAGAAATAATCTCTGGGTTTGCATCAGTTTAACCACAGGAGAATATTTGACCAGTTTTCTTTTCCCATCTCAATGCCACACAAAAGTCCCATAATGAATTAAACTTCTGAGAATTTATGTAAGCAGCTTGGGGAAAATATCAGAAATTGGTGATACTCAGTATAAAAGGAATCTGAATTTGGATTAAGCCCATTGTAGTGCTTTTTATGAATTAATAACATCGCCTGCCTTTCTTTTTTTCATTTGAGGCAACTTCAGAAGATAAAGTTGGAAGAACAATGAAGCTACATTCTCAGATTTCCAGCCAAAATGGTGTCTTTCTCCTTTTTCATCTCATGTTTATTATTTTACCTCATCAAATAAAAAAATATCAGATACTTCTGTAAGAGTACAACAACGTGTAGGAGGAACCAGAGGAAAACAGTCTGGAGGCTTCCTCAAGAAAGAAAAAATCTTATTGTTTGCTCCTTATCAACAGAAGGCAACAGCCACATTAAATGGAGCTGGATAACAGAGTAATTAATTCCTCTGTCTGAAACTTTGTGTCATCTCTACATGTGATTAGGGAAGGGCTGGGATGAAAGGCTTTGTCTCTGGAGCTGCTGTTCTGTTTTATTTCTCGAGGGTATTGTGACAACATCCTCCTCCAGCCTATGCTTGGGGCTGTGCAAAGCTCTTCCAAACTTTGCTGTCCATCAGTGGGAGTCAGGCGTGGGGGTTGGCACATCTGTGCCTTGTGTGAAGCCAGAAAAGGCCCTCACCCATCAGGCAAATGTCAAACCCAAAGGTGTGCAGGGGGGAATAATGCTTTTCCTCTTGCTTTCCCCTTCCAAGTGAAGCAAGATTACCTTGGCGTGGGATCTGAGCAGGGAGGGAGTGGATGCTCTTGTAGTTTTCCTTTGCTGAAAACCAGCCAAAATGAAAGTTTGCCAGGAGTCAGGGAGATTTCAGTGCAGAAGCAGAACAGAGGAGGATTGCCCTGTTTGGTCTCACATATGTATGGATGGCCAAACCCACGGGCAGTAAGAGGAGCTGCAGTGTGGTCTGTCCTGCAGGTTATATACAAAGTGGATCATTTTTGCATTAAAAACTCATTTGAATGGCCTCCTCTTTTCCTTAAGGTAATTTAGATTATGGGAATAACTGGCATAATGAGCATCTGCACTACTGTTGCATGTTCTTACCTTTTGTTTCCCTCATGCTGGCAACCTTAAAGATGCACAGGACAAGGAGTCCTGCCCTGGAGCTCATGTACTAAGCAGGGAGTGTTTGTTTTTGTTGTAATCATTATTATTGTTGCAAATGCCCCAGTTCCCGCCTGCCTGCACCTTTCTTCCAAAGACAAAGCCCTGCATGGTGGTTTCTGGGACATTTCCCAGCCAGGCTGCTGTGCCCCAATTGCGCTGCCCATTTCATGCCAAGCACACACAGACTTTGCATAATGGAGATCAGTGATCTTTGTTTTTCCTAGGTTTTCTCAAACCATTTTAAGACCCATTCGAGGTCAGGGAGACCTGTGAACTCTTCAAATTATATTCTGAATAGCTTCACGTTTGCCCTTTGTATTAATTTGCACTAATCAGTCTTTTCCCTGTTATGGCTGGGTGAGTCACTCACTGCTTTCCTACTCCACTTCTGGAGTTTGCATAGTGTGGTCGATTATGACCCAGTTTGGGTAATTTGTCCTCGTAATGATTCATTTATCACTATCCAGAACCCACTTCAGCAAAACACTTAAATGTGCTTTCAAATGCTATACTTACAAAGAATTAAAATAAGAACTTGCTTGAATGGTCTGGAGGTGGAGAAATTGTGTGTAATCACGCTTCTCCCTCACTGATAGTACTGACAAATGTTCCACCTTACAGCATTTTGCAAAAAGTAACAATTGGAGATAAATAACTTTGATAAGCAGAATCAAATAACAGCAGCGTGTCATTCCTTATTAGATTTGACATTGTGCTAACATCAATCTTCCCCAAATAGCTGCGTTGATGCAAGGCTTTCCTGCTGGAATCTGCCTCTAAATTATAAAACTGTCCAAAATGTACAAAAAGATTTATTTCAATTCCAAGATCATTGATTTGCTTGAGAATGATAGAGGAAAGCGTGGTATTTGGTGGATACCTTTGAAGCACGTTTATGTAATTGTTTCTTTTGCAACCAAATGCAGAAGAAATATTAAATATAGTTGCATCAATTTGAATGCTGCTCCACATGGCCAGTAGTTCTGCAGCCAGTACAGTTGGTTTTATTATATATATATATTTATAAACACACATACACACACACACACACACACACATATATATATATATGTATATAAATCAGCTGAGTTGTGGCAGTGAAAACTACCTGGATACAAGCAAAGTTCTTACTCAAACTCACATCTATGTTTTTATTTAAACCACATTGAAAGTTAAACCTTGACTAAATAGGTTGGGGAAAGTTTTGATGTGAGAACATGTTGACTCTGAGTACCACTAAATACTTTGTTTAATTTGCATTTGCTAGAAAATTTTCCCATTAAAACTGCAGCAGAGCGTGAGCTGTGGTGCCATGAATGGTTACAGGACAGGACTTTTACACCTTATTAGCACTGCAGTAAAGGAAAAATACTTTAAAAAACATTAAAGGGAAAAAGTATCATTAAGAACATATTTGTCAGCTTCCAGAGATGCTAATGAATAGGAACATAATGGCATTAACAGCTGGAGATCATCTTCTTTTCCAGGGAAAACTTTAACCTCACTCACTTCTTTCATCTTGGTATGGAAATATGCACTAATGAAAGCTCTTCCCAGGACGGGAGCTATTGGAGGGTTTAAGCTTTGGCAAAAAAAAGCCTTATGTGTGCAGTTCTCCTTTATACTTATTTATATTTAAATTATAATTATTTATTTTTAACATATAAATTAAAATCATTACTAAGAGCAACAAGAGGAGGCTGTGAAAGAAGCCAAAAGATTGAGATCTTACACCTCAGTGTTAATTTGTGGTGGTGGTGGCAGTGCCGTACTTGTCACACAAGGAGGAAAATCTTTGAGAAGATGTCTGATATTCTCACTGCAAACATTTCTGAGGCTGAGGAGCAATCCTGTGGGGAGGGAGGCTGTTTTTGCTTTTCATTAGCCTAATCTCATCAGAGTTTAATAGCAAAACCATGATAAACCTCATGTTCTTTTCATTAAAGAAACCTGTATCTCCTCTATTTCCATGCATGCTGTCTGCTGGCATTATTAAGGAGTTTATCATCCTGACTTCTCATGCAAATTACAAAGGGATTGGTGGGATTTGCTCTGCAGCTGAGGAACAAACCTGGTGGATCCAGTGGACCTGAGTACTGTAATTGGCACCTAAATATGCTTTAGGCAGACGGTGCTGTGGATTGTGCCAGCAAATTACTTCTTGACCATGGCTAATTCTCTGCTGTGTGTTATTTTGTAGATTTAAATCTATCTTTTCTTCTTGTCAAAATACCGGTGTGAGTATTTTGGAGTGTAATTTTAAGCTGCTTATTTCAAAAGGTATTAATACAGAGAAATGAATCAAAATCACAGCAAAATTTTATAAGGTGTCTTTGTCTCAGGATAAAAGAAACATCTGTGTGTCATAGGCTGAATAAAAACTGCATCTGGGACAAGTTTTCCTTTTGTCTCGGAGGAAGAGCAAGAGCTGAGTCCTAAAAATTAGACAACCCAAACTGAGCTGAACTTTTAAAGGGAGGGAACTTTCAAGTGCACTGAGAGACCCTATAAATGGACTTATCTTGCCTTTTTCTCACGTTAACTTCATAATTTCTGATGATAACTCAGTGATAAGCAGCAAAAGGACCATTTTAATGAGAAACATGAAGAATATGTGTAGTCTGACTAGACTGTGAAAATGTGATGTTTAAAATACTACAGAGACATACACTGCATGTGTTTGTGCTTTCTGTGTGAGCACAGTGTCACCAGCTCCACACATTCCAACTCTGTAATGGTTCAAACAGAATCTGTCTCCCACCTCCCTTAAGTGTCTTAAAATTGTCTTTGAAATGTGGTAAAAGTACACACTTTGATTCTCATGATGGTGTTTTCAGTCTGAGCTCAGCTGCATTTAAGCTGCAGCTTTCTGAAACCAAATCAGTGATGTTCAGGCTGTTGGGCTATGAGAAAATAAAGAGCTACTTAGGGGTGAAATAAAGTCACCATTGCTTTCTGCTACAATCAGAATAGAAATATTGCAAATGATGTTCAAGAGGGAACAGGAGGAGCCTGCTGGTCACCTGCTCTGGTCTCACTGTTTGAGCTGCTGTGACATCACTAATTCAGGAGTAGTGGCAATGAAATGAGTCAATGGAGCCCCACAAATATGAAACACTTTGCCAGAGAAAATCAAACTGCTGTAATATGTGAATCACTGCTCACCCTCTGAGTGTCTATCTGTGTTGGGGGGTTTTTTGTCTGTTTTACGAGCTGCCTTTTAGTTGCCTTCTTGGCCGAACCAAACCTCCAGCAGAACAGCAAGAACTGCTCCAGCTGAGACAGTTGTAGACCTGCCATGGCAGCTCTCCATAGCCTAATTACGAGCCAGCTGCAGGTCCAGCACCTCTGGGATATCCAGAGAAACCTCCCCAAAAATGCAGTCACTTCTAGTCTTTGCTTTTCACTGTCTACGTTTGATTTCCCCTTTTATCAGACTGAACAAAACATGTTTCAACTCCAGCTCTCACTAAGCATCTGAAGATTTTCATAGCTCAGGATTTAGCAGAGAGGAATTTGGAGTTAATGGCCCTGTATGCGATGCTGTTGCTAAGAAACCCTAGCTTGGCTCGTAATGTCCTTTTGCAGTTTGGCGAGTTCCTCCCTGATGGAGGAACGCCTCTTGGTTTGTGCAGAGCACGGTCTGCTCTGCTCTCAGCTTGCCTGGCTCAGCCCTCGGCAAAATGAAGCGGGAATCCAATTTCCTCTGTTTTCTACCCACTTTAGCCCTCATTTTCTGAAGTCATGAGCCCCCTCCTGCCCTTGGCAGGGACCTGCAGTCTATTATGTATTTGCTGTCTGGGACTGGCCATACTGCAGCGTATCCCTGGTCTTAAATGCCTCGTATCCAGGAGATATCATCACCTGGCCAGAGACACAGAGACAATTTAAAAGCATAACCCATCTGTTTTACACTGGTAATACGCAGTTTTCTCGTTGCCATGGCAAACCTGGAAAGAAGAGCAGCGAGCAATGTTCTGGTGATGGAACTCTGCCTCAGCAGGGAGGCAGGAAACAGGTTTGGAGTAGTTTTCTTTTTAATGGGGTGCAAAAATCCATAGGGATGAAATCAGATGCCTCTGTTATGGGAGTTTCCTTGCGCCACCACCCTATCTTGGGCTGACATTTGTATGGGAGAGCCAAGGAACCCTGTACTGAGTCCTTAGAGACTTGATGAGACTTGGTTTGCAGGGATGATGTTTGTCCCAGTGTTTGCTCTGGATCTGACACCAGGCCAGCAACGTAGTTACTCTTCCTTATTTCTGATGTGTGGGTGGAAGGAAAACGCTGTCAGTGGAGATGAAGGTGGGGTTTCTAAAGAGCAGGGGTCCTCCTTATGCTCAGGTTTGCCTGTGCTTTTCCCTTCCCCAAGCTGGCAGAGAAGTCCCTCAGGTGTGTGGGAATCAGCATTTCACCCACGTGTTGCTGATGCAGCCCCATATCAGGTTGGCCTTCTGAAATCATTGTGAGAAATTGAGAGAAAGCAATTCAGAGGAAAGACACATCATTCTGATATGTCAACACTGATAAGGATGAAGTCCATCAAAGACCTTGAAGTTCCACTGGAGAGAGCAGAGGTGGCCTCTATGCAACTGGAGCTATTCAGGGCTTGCTTCTTATTTATACAACACAGTATTTTGCACTGGAATTGAAACTGAGCAGATTTGGTGCTGATCTCACCCTGACTTTACAAAAAGCAGACAAAATAAATCTCTTGCACTGTGTGGTCTCCTGTCACCCACAATATGACATCAAAATTAGTTGATGGAACAGTATTATCACTTTCTTCTGTCTTTTGGCCATAATTAGCCGGGACACTTGCTGTCAATCAAGTGTCAAAATTAAATGCTTTCCCTTCATCCATCAAAATTCTATGCCAAAGAGAATGGTTGTTCCCTTGGGCAGCTGCTGGGGAGCAGAGCGATGGGCTGGGTTAGTAAAGAGTTAACTTTAAATGCTAATACTGAGGTTTACACAGATTCAGGAGCCTCAGTAAGATGAAAGACTCCCAGAAACTGTGTCAATCTCATTGCCACCAAGGGAAAGGAAGTTGGAGCTGCTCAGGACCGGGCAGTGAGGCTGGAGGATGTGTCACTCAGCCCTCGGAGTTTGTCAGAGAAGAGGGAGGCTTTTAAACATCTCCTGGTCTGCTGTTTTTGTGGTTTCACCTGCCTCACCTGCCGGGGCACTGCAATGATCTCATCTCTCCCTGTGCCTGGCTGCAGCCTGAGCTCCTCACTTGGACCCGGCACAGAGACACAACTGCTGGAAAATCCCAGCCCTTCCGAGTGCTGCCTGCAAAATGCTGCTTCCCCAGTGCCGTACTGGTGATAGTTACTCCTCTTGTTCTTTATTAATTTCATTGCTTTGCCAAACAATCCTGCTGCAAAGGCTACAGATGAAAGTGAGGAAAGGAGGTTGGTACAGTATATGTTTTCCCTGTCTACAGGGATATTTGGGATTGTCACTGCTTTGAAATTCCTGAAATAAATGCCACAAGCAAAGTTTACAAATCCAGAGAGAATAATTTAGATATGAAATTGCTCAGCCATGAAGTCAAGGTTCAAAGCTAAATCACAAAACCCAGGGAACCCAAAACAAAGAAGGTATCATTTTCTGTAGGTTCAGAAATTTAGAAACAAATTTATTTCCCCCTGGTCATTAGGAAGAAAAATCCACTCAGTGTCACATGAGGCTTTCCTACATGAAAAAAGTGAGGAGGTGCTGCCTCCCCACTGCACATCTTATCGGATACAACAGAGCTAAAAGCATCTTCACAGAAACATCTAGAAAGCCTAATAGATAAGAAATAATTATTCCAACTGAGGCAAACATTTGAATGTTCTGTAATCATATTCTGTAATTATTATTGAATGCCCTCCTTGTTCTTTTGCTGAAAATGTCATAATTCTGACAAATGATCATACTCAGGTAGAATGAAAACAAGATGACTAAAAAGAAATGAGAAGTGCCCGTAGAGTCCTGTTAAAATGCCATCCCTAGCTCTGCAGGAGGATGTGCTTAAACATCATCAGGACTTACATGTTTTCTAAAGGAAACCTTCCCATTGACATGTCCTTAAAAACTTGTGGGTTTTTCAGTGAAAAAAAAACCAACCAAGAGTTTGACACATTTCCTGTGTGGGCACCTCCCCAAGTACCACTTTGAATATTTCCAGGGATGATGATTCTACCACATTCCTCGACAGCCTATTCCAGTGCCTGAGCACCCTTTATGTGAAGAAATGTCTCCTATTATTCCCTGGCAAAACTTCTAAACCTACTGCTGCATGATTTGTTCTTACTTAGAGGAAACGTTTAGTCTGAAGCTGTGTTTACAGGAAAAAATTATCACAGGATAATATTATTTAGGAAAAAATACACTTTTTGCTGCATTTTATAGATGTAGTTTACAGAAATAACAAGTTTAAACACTGGTCTGAAAAATTCTGCTTTATTTTAGGAGATTATTCAGTTCTGGGCCCATAAAAATAAATGACACACTGAAGAAGTGTGAATGTGAAGATTTTGCTCCAAAGATATAATCACATCAGGGTTATTAAATGCTGAATATGGTCTCATTTTATCTTTATTTTCTAGATGATTATTTTTATTCTTCATAAATACAGTTGGGGATATTGGCTGCAATGATACAAGTCAAAATCAGGCACTAGTGGACACTGAAGCCACAAAACTGCACAAATTGCAAGTAATTTAAAATATCCAGTGTATTGTACATCCATAGGTGACATCATGCCATGAGTTGAATGGTTTAGATGAATAAAAAAGGGTGTGGATTTCTCAGTCTTCAAAAGGAATTGAGGGTGTTTCTATGGATGAATGGGAATGGATGAGAAGGAAATGCAGGAGTAAAACAATTATCAGTCATAAGCTGTGTGGGGGCTCCACTGGCAGGGCCAGTGCAGATGGAGCATCTGGTGTGGTCCTCAGCATCACCTTTATCTGCAGCAGGAACTAAATCCCCCTCCCAGGCTCCCTGAGACAGCTGGGTTTGTGCAAGTGCTTGATAAAACTTGACCCTCTGATCCGCTGTACTCAGCCGAGGTTTATCAACCTGTGTTTCCACTGTTTGAATTTCAGCTTTTTCTAATGCTCTGCCAATAAAGGGGTTTTTCCTAAGATAGAATTGCTAAGCCCAGCATTTTGTTAGTGTCACATCCAAGGTTTTAAGCAGCAGAGCTGCTCAAGAAGGCAGCTTGCAAGGAAATTTAAATACTCGCTTTAACGCTATTCTCCATCCCTTTTTATTAATCTATGAACAAATACAGACACATGCAGGGAGAGGTTTGCAGGTTGACAGTTTTCATGACTTTATTGCAGTCTCAGAACCACTGATGTTTTTCTGCTGTGACAAATCTGGTGGTCCTTTATTGGTTTGGTTTTTCTTTTGTTTCTAACATTTCTGGTTAAAGCAAGTGCCATCCAAAGGATGAAACAAAGATCTCAAGAGCTCATGTGAATAAACCCAGTGTGTTTGATTTTTACATCTTGGTTTTTAAGCCCTTTTCAGGATTTCTGGTGACCCTCTCTCAATATTGCAGCCTGAGCAGATTACCAAGACAATATTAATTGGTTTCTCAACACTCATAATAACACATAGAACTTTGGTCTCTTCCATGTGTTTGGTGGGAAACAAACCAAGCTCCATTGTCTTCTAATACTTTCAGCTTATTCAAACCCCAGAAAAGCCAGTGATTGTTAAATTCCCTTCAGGAAGAGTTTTCTTTCACCTTTGACACGAAGGAGATAGAGCATCCTGTTTGTACCAGGAGCTGCTTGTTAAAGCAGAACAACCTCCAGTTTGTAGCTGGATATCAGGGGAAAGCCAAACAAGCCCCTTAATGGTGGTGGTGTCTCTCCTTTATGGTGTGTGACATTTCCACAGGCTGCAGAATGCATGTTTACAGATGGGAACTGATGTGTTGAGGGTTTAGCTGACCTGTCCAAGATCCTGGAGCTCATTTTGTGTGAAGTGGGAACCAGTCCTATACCCCATCCAAGACCTTTTATGTGAGCACAGATGGGCATTGCTCCTCCAGAGCCAGCTCACGGCAGCTGGATGTCTGATCCTGCTGCTGGCACCCGGAATTTCTGTTGTTCTCTTCCTTCTTATCTAAATAAAGTGCCTATTGTTTCTGGAATACAGCAGTTGCACAATCAGCTATGGAGGCGACAATAAATGATTACCCAACAGAAAGGAGCGAGCAGCAGCTGTAAGGCCGGGTGTCACCATGCCTTGTCTGCCTTCGGAAAGGTTGTTTTGGTTCTTGGCAAGTTTGAATGGAGTTTCTCTTGCAGGAGTTGGATTTGCTGGTTTGGCACCACGCCTGCCACATTTCTCAAAGTTTGACATTGTTCCTGGCCTGGCAGCTTGCAGCTCTTGGGGGAATTCAGCATCTTGAATATTTCTGTAAACAACAACAGCCCAGCCATAAAGTTTGGAGTCTGGTTTGCTGGCGGAGTCATAGGCTCTCAGCTAGAGGCACTGCCCAAAGCAGCAGGACCCTGTCCCAGCTGCTTCAGTATCTGCTGCAACTCCATTTTCCCATCATAATCATAAGCATAACAGGGGAATTTATATGAACTTGGTGTCTTTTTCCCCTAGAGTGAGTGGTATTTTTTTATTATAATGTTTATTAGTTTAACTAATACAGCTGGGGTGAATAAGGAAGTTTTAAGGGATGGGACTTCTTCATCTGGATGATGTTCTCGTAGCTCTGGTGAGATTTCACCCAAGGAGGAAAATATTGTTTATTTTCTAAATTACTCTGGCTGTGTTTTAGTGAGAGGAAACACTGAGCCTTTTAATTTTAAAATTTTGGCCAAACTCCAGTGAACTTCATCTCACTACTGTCGTTAGCTGTGACTTCGACCTGAAGAAACTGAGGCAAAGAAGAAAATGGATGATTAAAAAAAACCTCAGAAAAACACAGCAAAATACAATAGCTCTTATTTCCCTAGTCAGTTCAGATATATCTTGGATACATTAACAGAAGCTGTTTTAGCAACAGGGGGTTTCTCCAAGGACAATATGGTCATCTGTCCTTGCAGACAGATCTGGAACTCACATAATATTTCTGCTCAAATCTGACCTTTTAAATGAAGAGGTGCTGTAAAGAGAAATTACAAAATTTATTTCTGTGTTGCTAGATTCAAAACGTATCAAAATAATGCAAAATCGACAATTTAATTGAAGTGGTTTAAAGTCCAGCTTTGAAAGACATTTCTGCACCATAAAGGAGATGTCAATGAAAAGCTTTGATTATTAGAAAGCTTCTATCACCCTGCAGAGCTCCACTTGATGTTATTTTCATTTCCAAAAATGTTGGGTTTGTAAAAAGAAACTAATAAGCTGAAAAAATGACCAGCTTTATTACTGATCATGTTTTCCTCTGGAACTCTAATGCCATTTATTGGTCTGATGGCTTTCTTTTGCATCTGGGAAGCTCTGAATGCAGCTCTTTGCCAGTTACACACAAACCATTCACAGCCCAGAGAGACCAGCTCGTCAGTAATTACTGTAATGGGTTATTTGCAGTGTTTCTTGAAAGGTGATTGAGCCCCTAATGCAGACACCAGATATTTTTTTTCTTCACTTAATGGTGTGGTAAATTATTCCTATGAGGGTGCTCATTGAATGCCTCCTTTGAAACAAGTTAAAGGCCACAAAGGAAGAAAAAAGCTGTGGATGTCTTCTTAGCAATAACAGGAGAAAATATTTATGGAGTGGTTCAGATTGAGATCTTCACAGTGTTTCTGTAAGGCTGTGTCTGTCAACAATGTCTGGCACAAGCACATGGATGGGGCAGATGGCTCAGGGTGGATTTTCCAGCTGCAAAGATGCGGGACAGCCTGGCTAGAGGAAAATGGGCTCTGTTTGCTGAGAGCATCTGCCTTGTGCTCCTGATGCCTGTGGGCATTGCAGCTTTGCAGATCAGCTTCTCATCTGAGTGGAAGTGAGAGGTGTTGAAACAGTGCAAGACTGGCTCAAGAGAGGGGAACAGGTTGGATATTAGGAAAAATTTCCTCACTATAGGGGTGGAAAGCATTGGAATAGGCTCCTCAGGGAAGTGGTGGAGTCACCATACTTAAAAGTGTTCAAAAACCAAGCAGAGATGACATTTTGTGATGTGGATTAATGGGCACAGTGGTGTCTGGTTGAAGGCTGGACTTGATGATCTTGGGGGCCTTTTCCAACCTTGAGAATTCCACGGTTCCATGATTCTAAGACTGTGATTCCATGAGCTTGGCTTTTACAAAGGGAGATTTCTTCTAGTGCTAAGTGAATGAATTAATTGATGTGTCCAAATGCAATTAGCAAATGCTGCAGCAGGAAAAGCTTCCTAATCAGAATCATTAATCTGGCAAAAATGAACTGTTGCATGTCTTGCATGTCCTCTTTTTTTGGACCCAGCAAAAAACACATCAGCCAACCCCAATAATGTAAATAACACTGGGCTTTATTTATAATTTAGCGTATTTTTATACATTGTAGTGTCTGCATGCATTACCCAAACTGCCTTGAATTTCCAGGGCTGCAGGGCTGGCTGGTTTTTTGTTCCAAAGGCAGGACTTGGAGCTTTCACGAGAACATTCTTAGTTTCTCCCCAAACCTGTGCAGATAGGAGAAGTTTTTGCAGGTGAGGATGAGGGAAAATTTGAGAACTGGCTGTGATTTAAAGAAAGCAGAACACACTGCTGATCGTTGTGCAGTTGGTCTCTCCATGCTTTCAATGCCCCAAACCTGTGGGCTGCCCAGGCATCAGGGGGGGAACCTTCCCTTCTCCCTTCCTTCAAGGGAATGAGCACATCCATCATTATTCATGGGGATGAAGTCTCACAGAAGGTTATAATTTGGCAATAAAAAAAGAGTTCAAGAAATTTAGTCAATCATCTAAACAAATCAGTTTTACCTACTCTTCAAAAAGAGGTTTCAGCTGGGAAAAGTATAAATCCAACAATTCCATTTGGATTGTCCATCTTGGAGAAAAGAAGGCTCCAGGGAGGTCTTAGAGCCCCTTCCAGTGCCTAAAGGGGCTCCAGGAGAGCTGGAGAGGGACTTTGGACAAGGGATGGAGTGATAGGACACAGAAAATGGTTTCCCACTGCCAGAAGTCTGGCTTAGATGGAATATTGGGAAGGAATCCTTCCCTGTGAGGATGATGATGCCCTGGTGCAGGTTGTCCAAAGAAGCTATGGCTGTCCCTGGATCCCATGAAGTGTCCAAGGCCAGGCTGGATGGGGCTTGGAGCAACCTGTATGAGTGTCCTGCCCCATGGCAGGAGGGGTAGAATGATCCATAAGACGTCTTCCAACCCAAACCATTCCATGATTCCATAATGCTGGAAGGCATTTGGACACCCTAGAGCCCCTCATGCTACCGAGCCCTGAGTCTGGCTCTGGAGTGGCCCTGCAGAAAACACAGGGAGAGCTCAGACAGGAAGGTCTGAAGTGCTCTGAGTATTTTCTTTTTCCTCACTGCAAAAACAACCCCCATGGCTGTTACTCTAGAAGTTATTTGGTAACATTAAACACTAATGAATTTGCCCACACACATCCCAGTCTATGCAGATGCTCTGAGGGCCTCGTTAGCCGATGAGGTTTCCCTGGCAGCCTGGAGCTGTGAACACTGCTCCCTTGGGATGGGTTTTGAAAGGATCCATCCACGCAGTGTGGCTTTGTTTCTCCACGGGAGCAGATCCCCAGTGGCAAGAGCTGACTGCTCACATAGAAGTCAGACTTAAAATATCTTCTCTATTTCCATGTGGCAGAGTTGGCTGAGGAACCCAGGAATCCTTAAGTAGTCTCCCTTGATAAAATTATGATCGTGTCCATCCTCTTTCATTTACTCACTCCTGCTGCTGAGAATTAATTTTAGATTCTGCTGGCTTCTGTCAGTCGATCTCAGGATATATAATCTATGCTTTATTTTATTTTGTGCTCATCTGAGCAGTAGCTGGAGTGTATAAAATGGGGTCTCCTGGAACAACTTTATTGCTTCAGCCTCTTCCTTGAATGAGTTTTTGGCGCAAGTATAATTTTTCCCTCGTCTCGGACAGAAAGCAATTTCCTTTTTCCCCTGCACGTCCTTCAGGCTCTGCTGCTTCTGCCCTGCAGAAAACCAACTTTGTCAATCCATTCTTGCTTCTGTGGATGGCAAATTGTCCTCACCTGAGCATCCCAGCACAGCACATCCTCTCTGATAGCAGCAGGCAGAATCCCTGCCCCCCTAAGAGTTTATTTGGTTTCTTTTTGGGGTGACATCAAAGAGCTAATGGAGGATTGTTATTGTTCCTTCATCTCTTGAAATTGATCCTCACGGTGAGAAAATGATGAAATTGAAATGGGAAAGGCTGGGCTGCTGACAGGACTTTGACAGCTGTAACTTTTATTTAGCCAGTCGTTTCACTTACAGCATTATTGATGTGTTATCAGCCTCGAGCCAAGGGGAATGACACGGCAAGGGAAAGATGCTGTCTTTTTTTTTTTTTTTTCATTTTAGGGGACCAAGAAGCATCTTTTAATCTCCATTGGACATACCTGTGTTTTTATCTGAAGGTTTGGGGCTTTTTTCCCTTGAAGAAGAATTTGGTGTTTTCACAAACAACTGGGTTAGTGGAAGTGTTGCTCAGCAGAAATGTCTGAGCCATAACATTGTGAGAGATGAAGGGATGAAGGGTTTGCCTCCAAGGTCTTTAGATTTTTAGTGGGCAAAAGGCAGGAAATTTCTCTTGATTTAAATGAGAAATATCAAATTTCTTCTGCTTACAAGGAGGACCCTTTGGAAGCTGTGTTGCAGTCTGACACAGGACTTCCAGAAAAATAGCGTCAGGAATGGTTTGGTCTTTTCAGCTTTGTTTTCACTGTGTGTGTAGGCTGGAGATTTGGAAATGCCTCTTTTACTTTCATGAGGAAGACTCAGAGGATTTTATTTTCCAATACAGTTTCCATTGTGTTCAAGGGAAAAGATTTGTTTTGCTAAGAAGAGTATAAACATGGCAGCATGGCAGAGCCCTCTAAAAATTGGTTCAAGTCAATACTGATCTGCGTTTCCCACATTCTTACTGGAAAATATTTTTTCTGATTCCTCTGGCATCTCTCTAAACCTAAAGAATTACAAATGAGAGAAGCATTTGCCCCCCTGAGCTTCACGTGCCACATACTGCTCCAGCAGCACTAAACTTCCCAAAGAGAAAGAGAAGAAATATCAGAGAATGGAGAGCTCTAGCTTCAGATGAAGAGGTTGGAATAATTTAGGATAATATAATTTAGTTTGTTTTGAATTACTTTAAAATCAGAAAGCCTGGGAGAAGTTCTCTATGTACCAGTTTCTGGTCACAGTCTATGTAAATCTGGAAGAGAGCCATCAGCTCAAGAACTCTGGTGTACATTTGTATTACTGAAAGCAGATGTGGGCTTAGGGCTCCAGCCAAAATTCCAGAGTAGGGAAAAAAAAATCTGTCCTCAATTCCTCATTGGTCAGAAAGGATGGGATGAATCAATATCGGTGCATTGGTGCTGGGGAGATGGCTTTTAAGCCTGACATGTCTGATAGAGATGCTAGTTCAGTCTAGAAGTGATAAGAAAATCAAACTGCTGCCGCCTGTGTGCAGCCGTGTGCCTATTGCTCTCCTGGATGGAAAATCTGCAGCTCCCTGGGCTCAAAAGTGTTGATTGGTGTGAGGACATATGATTACAAAATGATTTGTTAATGATGACTTGGAGAAGTTCAGCTACAAGTGGTTTCCACCACCCCTCTGCACCACGCTGCTCCCCAGGCTCCATGTCTTCCTCAGATCATGGCTCTGGGAACCCCCGGCTCCAGGGGCCGGGCCCACGAGCAGGAGGAGTTTGGATCACACAGGTGAGGCTGGGCTGCCTTGTGACAAACAGAACTGTGGGGTGCACGAGTCCCACCCAGCAGTGCAACTGTTATTTAGTCAAGACTGGCCCTGACACAGAGTGCCCAGAGAAGCTGAAGCTGCCCGATCCCTGGAAGTGTCCAAGGTCAGGATGGATGGGGATAGTGGAAGCTGCCCATGAGGTGGGATGGGATGATCTTTAAGAGCCCCTCCAACCCAAACCATTCCATGATTCATTGTATGATTCTATGATTTATGATGTGGTTTAAAATGGACCCTCCATCACAGTGAGTCTCAAACCCCTTTTCTATTTGCAGGAGATGCAGGAACACCCTGAGTGATGGGAATCCTCCCAATTCCCTCACCAAGACATTTCCAGGCACAGATTTGATTTTATTGTTTTAATGAAAAATAAACCCTCTCAGTAAGGAGGATTCTGCTCTTTCCCTCCTGCATTTTGGAGACACAGCTATGATTTGTTTTGGCCCTTTTGTCTGGGGAAGATTTGCTTCTCAATGAGTAGTTTCTGGCTAATCTTTACTGCTTCAAATTTTGTGGTAAGATCTTCTTCAGACAGAAGTAGGTCAAGTACATTTCAATTGCCTTGTGTTCTTAAGATCAGTTTGTCAGAGAGTCCTAAATAACACATTGCTTTATTCATAAACAGCCTGAGCAAGCCAGGATTTGCAGCACATTCAGGGCATGACAGTGATGTGTTACTCTGAGCTTATCAAAGGGCTCCACTGCCTGAGCCACCAGCACAAAGAAAATATACTGAAGAATTATTTGGACCTCATTTATCCAATGAGCCGGAAGTAAAAAGGAAACTTCCAAACTCGCGATGGATGAAAAGCAAATCTCAGCACAGATTTTTCAAATCTGTGGAAGTCCAGAGCTTTTCATTGGGTGGAAATAAATGTGACCATTGGTTCATATAAAAATTGCAGCTTCATAAAATGACTGAAATTGCTGAGGGATTTCTGTGAGCTGTGGAGGTGGTGATTTCTGACTGGGAACAGAATATCACATATAATACCTGGGGTTTGAACCCACGAAGGAGAATTTAAAAGATTAACAGTGATTCAAATACCAATAATCACGAAGAAAGAAAATGAGCAATATTTTAGTTGTTGGTCTGACTCACTCCTACTCCAGCTAATAAAAGGCCAATTTTTCCAGCTTCTATCCTTCATGTTATCTGGAGTTCTGGTTCCCTGCACATCAGAGGGAGCAGGTCTCTGGGCTGGGACTCAAGAGACTGACTTATTTTTTTTTCTTCTTTTCACTTCAGCTATGACTTGTTACTTGAGATTAGAAACATACTCATAGAATCCTGGAATGATTTTGGTTGGAAACATCCTTAAACATAACCTCATTCCCACCCACCCTGCCACAAGCAGGGACACTTTCCACTGGACCAGGTTGCTCAGGGCCTTGTCCCTATGTCTGTGTGATGCCTTTGCTGGTCCTCTCAGGAGAATCCAGGGGAGGTAATGGGGACCAATTATTTCCAGCTACACTTTTCCAGAGCAAATGACACTCATCTCAAACTGAAAAAATAATGTTGGCTCCCTCTAGCATGGTTTCATTCCTGTTTCTTGCTTTCCCTCTCTGTCTCCACAGCTGTTGAATCGCTGCATTCCTTGAATGACCAGATCTCCCATTTTATTGTCAACAAGTCAAAAACCCTGGACGAGGATGAAGATGCCTTTTTGCCCAGTGAGAAGGAATCTCTGAAAAGTGCCATGATGCTGATGAGGCACCTCCTGATGGATGCACAGGTAGGAAATCAATATGCACGTCTCTTAGGATGTGAGGAAGGCACATTACATGGATGTGGAGCCATTTTTGGTGCAGTTTTTGGTGCAGTTCCAGATGCACCATTTGATGCATCTGGAACTGCATCATTTTTATGTGCAGTTTTAGCAGTGAAGAACATTAATTTTTGACTCTTCTTTAAAACTGAATTTGGCTTCTGAAATCTGCAGCTGTGGGAAGAGCATCTCAGTGTACAGAGTGTGCAACTTCTGCTGGGGTTGAGCCTCAGATTCAGTGTTGAAAATGGCACTTAATTTCAGGAGAAAATAGAGCAACAGATCCATTGATCAGCACTACCAAAAGAAAATAATCTGTCCACTAAGCATCCATGCTGAATCCTAGTTTTATAAGTGCCAAACAACTGAGTCGCTGGTTTAGCCAAGCTCTAAAATGCCAGTTAAAAGTAATGAAATGATGTGCAGATGTTTCTTTGTGCCTTTGCTGCTTCAACAAAATATCTCTTTCTCTGTAACTTTGCTGCATTGCAGTGTTTCCTTCAGCCTACAAAAAACACCCTTTGAAATATTAATTGTATTTATCTTTTTATATTCCCTTTTGGTCTTTATTTGCAAAGCCTGGGTGGAAAATGACAGCTTCTGTCAGAGGGCTCTTTTGAAACTGGATGGTCTCCTCTACCTTCTACTCTGGCAAGTCTTAAAATCAGGCAAAGGAGGCCTTGAGGCTGTCCTGAGATCTTCTGAGCTCTCCAGGACTGGGGATGGCTTGTTCTACTTCCATGTTCTCCCACGTGCAATCTGGTGGTTATCTTATTTGCTTCTCTCACTTTCAAAACTTTTGATCCTGATTACTGATCCTGGCAGGGATCCTGCTGCACGTGGGGATCCCTGCTGTTAGTGGCACATGTATTTTAATATTGTGTGTTTGCACAAGGAGTCAGTCTAGGCTTTGGAAGCTGCAGAGTGCACAGGGAGCAAAACCTTCCTGTTGTGCTCAGGATTTAATTTCTGTGAGGATGGCACTGATCTCACTTTGACGCATCTTAACCAAGTCACCCCTGTTTACCCCAAACCACCAGAGTTAATGCTGTTGAAGAGTCATAGAGAACACAAGGGGTTAGACTGTGCTTTTGGATCTGCTCCCACAGTGGGAATAGATTCCCCTGCAGATGGGAATAAAAACATAGAATCCCAGAATTCCACAGAATCTATGGAAATCCATGGAATCCTCCAGTGTAAGGCTCTGTACAGAGATAAGATTAAATCCACTGCTTGGCCCTTTTACTCCCCTCTCCTGGCATAGACCTGATTTTGACTGTGAATAATTTAAGAAGAGAACATCCAGCTTGTAATTTTGGGCAGAATATTCAGGTTGAAGGGGACCTTAAAGCTCATCCTATTTTACCCCCTATCCTGGGCAGGGACATTTTCCACTAGACCAGGTTGCTCCAAGCCCCATCCAACCCTATCCAAATTCCAGGTATTTGGAATACCTCTGGAGAGTCAGGCATGAGAATAGGCAGATGCTTACAGGCATCTGCATATGGCAGATAAAAATAAACATGGGGCAAAAAGGAACCTATTGTTAATCCCTTGTGCAGGAATTCTGTTTTATCTCCCAAAAATTGCTTTCCTATTTATCAGCTGTCCTGAATGCATATTAATTGGTGCCTGTGATAGAGAGACAGATTAGGAAATGCTGAGAACAATGGGGAAAAGTCAAGTGCTTCTCTATCCTCATGATGCCCCTGCATCCCTTCCCAGAAAGGAAAGGATGTTTTCTTGCCTGGGATTTTCAAGCTGAAAGAATGACAAGGTGGGAAGTGATAGTGGTGAGTAGAAGGATGGAAGTAAACAGGTGATAACATCCAGTGAAAAAAAAAGCGCCAATAAAATAAATCCTATGAGGAATGAAAGAAACATGAGGCTGGCAGGAATATCCCCAGAAGTGTGTGAATATAAATATGTGCTAACTCTGACTGCAGAGTGCCCTCTGGCTCTAATCACACAGGGGGAAAAAAATACCACCAATGCAATTATTTCCCTTCCCTTCCCTTCCCGAACCTTCCCTTCCCGAACCTTCCCTTCCCGAACCTTCCCTTCCCGAACCTTCCCTTCCCGAACCTTCCCTTCCCGAACCTTCCCTTCCCGAACCTTCCCTTCCCGAACCTTCCCTTCCCGAACCTTCCCTTCCCGAACCTTCCCTTCCCGAACCTTCCCTTCCCGAACCTTCCCTTCCCGAACCTTCCCTTCCCGAACCTTCCCTTCCCGAACCTTCCCTTCCCGAACCTTCCCTTCCCGAACCTTCCCTTCCCGAACCTTCCCTTCCCGAACCTTCCCTTCCCGAACCTTCCCTTCCCGAACCTTCCCTTCCCGAACCTTCCCTTCCCGAACCTTCCCTTCCCGAACCTTCCCTTCCCGAACCTTCCCTTCCCGAACCTTCCCTTCCCGAACCTTCCCTTCCCGAACCTTCCCTTCCCGAACCTTCCCTTCCCGAACCTTCCCTTCCCGAACCTTCCCTTCCCGAACCTTCCCTTCCCGAACCTTCCCTTCCCGAACCTTCCCTTCCCGAACCTTCCCTTCCCGAACCTTCCCTTCCCGAACCTTCCCTTCCCGAACCTTCCCTTCCCGAACCTTCCCTTCCCGAACCTTCCCTTCCCGAACCTTCCCTTCCCGAACCTTCCCTTCCCGAACCTTCCCTTCCCGAACCTTCCCTTCCCGAACCTTCCCTTCCCGAACCTTCCCTTCCCGAACCTTCCCTTCCCGAACCTTCCCTTCCCGAACCTTCCCTTCCCGAACCTTCCCTTCCCGAACCTTCCCTTCCCGAACCTTCCCTTCCCGAACCTTCCCTTCCCGAACCTTCCCTTCCCGAACCTTCCCTTCCCGAACCTTCCCTTCCCGAACCTTCCCTTCCCGAACCTTCCCTTCCCGAACCTTCCCTTCCCGAACCTTCCCTTCCCGAACCTTCCCTTCCCGAACCTTCCCTTCCCGAACCTTCCCTTCCCGAACCTTCCCTTCCCGAACCTTCCCTTCCCGAACCTTCCCTTCCCGAACCTTCCCTTCCCGAACCTTCCCTTCCCGAACCTTCCCTTCCCGAACCTTCCCTTCCCGAACCTTCCCTTCCCGAACCTTCCCTTCCCGAACCTTCCCTTCCCGAACCTTCCCTTCCCTTCCCAAACCTTCCCTTCCCTTTTCTCTTTGCTTCCCAGTTAGTGGTTTCATGGGAAGATGGAGCCCTGCAGCTCTAAACAGTATTGATTGTGCAAGGCTCTGTACAAAGATAAGCTGAAATCCAGTGCTTGGCACTTTGACTCTCCTCTCTTGCCATGAACCTGATTTTGACTGGTAGATAATTTGAGGAGAGAACATCCAACTTAAAATTTTGTGTAGACATCAGCTGGACTGCTAACCTAGTAGGAGTGACTGGTCAGGGGGGACAGTTAATGGGCATTTCTCTCTTCTCTGCCACTATTAATCTGCTTTGAAAAGGCAGGGGTGATGTGGGGGTGATGCCTCAGGCCTGCTATCCTGGTTTGGAGAGAAATTGGACATATTTTTGGAACTCTGCTTGGACACACACCAGGAAATGTTGCTGAAACAAAGTTTTTGGGTCTAACCATAGATCTAACTTTGATCTTGAGTCATTTTTTTGCCTTAAGATGAATCACTGAACCAATACAGAGAGTTTTCCACTTGGAAAACACTGTGAGGGCTTTTAGAGGAGGCTGTGCTGCAGACCACATGCACCTGCCTGTGAAGGGGCAGGTCCCTGCTCTCTCAGTGAGGTGACACTGGGAGCACAAAGGACAAGGATGCTCATCAGAGTGGAGAAGAGGAACTACAGCACAGAGGCACCAGGGGGCCTGCTTGGGGTTTCACAGCTGGATTTTCCGATAGTTAGAATGTGGACTTTGTGCCCCTAAGCATCAGCCCAGTTCCTACATATATGAAGCCATATTTATTTCTCCTTTGGCTGCTTGGAAGAGCCACTTTTGCCTATCTGTTTTCTCAATTTACTCCTCTTTTCACTGATTTTAATGCCTCAGTTTTGTGGTAGTCATGTACAATAAACTGTGACAGTAGTGATTTAGGCTTTATACAGGAAATTAGAAGTCGCCTCTTGGTGAACAGCATGGAGAAATAGCTGTTGAGTGGGGGGAAATATTCTTCTCATCTCTCATATGCAAATAGATTTTCTCCATGGAGAATGGGTCATATTTTGCATTCCTGACTAGAGAAATAGCATTAGTGGCAGATAAGGTGGCACTGGTGGGAGAATGGTGCTGGCAGCTGTGGTGTGGGCTGGCTGCGGGGCTGCTGATCCACCAGCCCTGTCAGCAGTGTTAAACTGCATGCAGGAAGGGGTAATAAGCTGTGTGGAGTCACTCAGCAATAGGCTGTCAGCTCAAATTCAGCCCAGGGAAGACAGTGATTTAATGAAAGTCATTACAATCTGCAGGATCTCTTGGCCCTGGCGCTCTCCATCCCTCCCATGCCCTGGGTAGGATTTCCTCCTCATGAAAACCCCTGGTCACTGCGTTTTGTGTGCTGGTTGCTGGGTTGACAGCTTTGGGAAAGGAGCATCGCCCTCCCTGCAGGTGAGGGCTGCAGCTTCGTGCCCACATCATTCATTCCTGGTGTGTGTCCCAGGACTGCAGCATTCCTGACATCAGGCAGCACCTTCACTCCATGAATCACCATGTCCATGCCCACCTGACCGGGGAGGGGGCTTCAAGAATGGAAATTGTCCTGCCTGAACTAAAAGGTGTGCTGCCATAATGAGAGGAGAGGTGCAGGCAGAGAGGAAAGGTGCATTTATTTCCTGTGACATGTCCCCTCCTCCGCCTGGTGTTGGAGTGAATAAACAATTCCACTGCTGCCAGACCGCCCCCTGCACAGTGCTGTGGCAGGGACATGGCAGCCTGTGATAGATTGTCACTGTTGTCAATCATTTCTGACAGTCCTATTATGCTCAGAAAGGATGTTTGCTCTGTGTCTGTTGTTTTATAATCCTCAGAGATGGAATTTTATAGCCTAGCAGTGTTTTCTTCCTCAGACATTTCCCTAAGCAGGATTTACTGCTTCTGAGACACACGCGACATGAATCCATTATACCTTCAAACTTTAAATCACCCCCCAGCTTTGTCTAAATTACTTTTTGATATGTTTTACTTGGGTTTTTGTTTCTAATTGCGAGAGACTGGACTGGCGTGGAACAGAAGGCACACAACATTCAAGGGCTGAGTCATGTGCATCAGCCCTAATCCAGCGGTTTCCAAAGGAATTTGCCTAATGAACAGAAAAGGTGCACCCAGGTGCCAGCACTAGCCGTAGATGTAGGGTAATAGTCTCTTCTATGAAGGAGCACATGACATTTTGCTGGATGCCTGCCCTCAAAAACCAAGCTTTCAGGAAATTCAGTCCATTTAGTGTTTAAAACACTTCCATGAAATGTTTAATTGACTTCAAGTGAACTCGAAGTTCTTTGGGACAAATACCATCTCTTCAGTGCCTTTCCCAGCAGCGTTGTGATTATCCTCAGGTGCTGTTCTGGAGGGAATGAAAAGACATCAAAAACATCTTGCATTGGACTTTTTGAATGAGATCATAGAAATGATGATTTAAGAACAAGATCAGCTTTATGGGGCATCTGGCTTAGATTCACTTGGATTTCAGTTGCTGCCTAGGCATAAGAGTGTGAGGTCATTGAGATATTCAGCTGCTTCTCTTCTGGGTGTCGAGGTTTGTGTGGGTCTGGGTCTTCACAGAGAGAAGAGTACTTGTTGATTGCTGCAAAGTTGTTTGTTACATGAATTCAGAGTATTCTTCTTCTTCTTCTTCTTGTTCTTCTTGTTCTTGTTCTTCTTCTTGTTCTTCTTCTTCTTCTTCTTCTTCTTCTTCTTCTTCTTCTTCTTCTTCTTCTTCTTCTTCTTCTTCTTCTTCTTCTTCTTTTGCCAATACAGGGGACTTTATTCATAAATCCTCCATAAATCAGCTAAAAACATGATTCTAAAACATTCTTCCTACACGTATCAGAGCTCAATTCTAAAGTATGAAAGTAGTATCAGTCCTTACGCATAATTAATGCTTATAGTTCTATCTATTCACATAAATGGTTCTATCTGTTTTATCTAGAAATGCAAGCAATGTTCTGCTATGTTTTCACTGTGTCTGGAGCTAAGTTACTGAACTTTAAACCAGGCTTTAGGGCTTTTTGCTCTCTTAAGGCACTTAAAATATATTATTACTTAAAACTAAAACTTACACGTCTACTTCATGTTTGTGTGAATTAATATATTTTAATTTCTCTAAAGGCTTTAATTCAATCCCTGCATTCTTTTCTCTCTCTGAGGGACTCAGAGAGGCTTCTATTTATGCACTCCAAAAGCTGGGGAGTTTATTTCTTTCTTAGGTAAAGCCAGAAAATCAGCCTGGTGGTGCTTCTAACCTAAGTTGTTAACAAAATAGTGTTCTCATTGCCCAAAAGTCATAGGGGAAATAACACTTCCATTTACATTTGGAAGCATTTTTCCTTTAAAATCTGATGTTGTAGCATTTTTTTGTGTGGTTTTTGGTTGGTTGGGTTTTTTCCCTTTACTCTGAATCAAACAGCTCCTCACTGACTTGTGGGACAAAACTTTGGCAGATGTCTGCCAGGACAGGTCTGCAGATGAAGTTAATGCTAGTTTGAGCAGAGGATATTGCCTTGTTTTACTTTGGAAAATACCTGAGTATTTGAGTTGTCACCACTTTAAGCCTTTTAAGCCTGACACTGATACCCTGTAAATAAATCATTTAGGTGAGAGTCTTTCAGTTTATGGAAAAAAGGAAACCCTACTTGGCATGACTTACATTTAGCCATTCAACATCCAACCAGCTGTTTGGCTTTGGGGTTTTGTTTTTTTTTTTTTTTTTGTATTGCCTTCCATTTCTAACCAGACGAGAAAAGAATTTCTCAAGCTCTTTTACATTATAATCTTTTCTCTAGTGGTCCCTGTTGCCTTCCTGAGCAGGCGGTTGTGGAGACGGCCGTGATAATTGCTGCAGAACTGGAAGCAGAGCAGTGCTGTTTCCCCAACTGACCTTTAAAAATAGAACTTATTTTCTACAGAGGGCTGTGGTATAAAACCAACCATGTTGTTGCAATACTTTGTTTGCTACTTAAATGTTTCTCACCATCTGTTCTTCAGACTTTTAGCAGAGCTTCAGGAGCAACGCCCCATGACCTTTATTTTCACGCAAGTGGGTCCTATCAGTATCAACAGGAAGAACAGGGGAAGGAGGATTTACTCTGTGTTTCAATAAACTGAAATTATTGGAGTTCTGAAAGTGTCCTTGCCACACCAATGTGTTTCAAGGGCTGCAGAAAGGAAAATTTTGCAAATTCTGTTATGGAATATTATAAAAATGCATCTGTAAATTGGTGTTCATATATCTTGGTGTTCATCTATCTCAGCCTGCACAGTCCATGAGCTGGTTTGCCTTGGAAAACACCTTCAGTTCAAGTTAGGGTGTATCTAGAGGAAAACCCAAAAAACAAACTTGCTGCTCTGTATTCTGTATTTCTTTTTACATTAATCTTGCCATCCCATTTCCATAAGAAAGAATCTTCTTGGCTACTTCAAGCCAGTAGCACATCTTCTAATGATCCCTCTAGGCCTAAAAGGGAGCACAAAATGCTGACTTGTATTGAAGGAGGAGAAGATAAAAGGCAGAACCTCTGAAGCTTCATCAAGGACCTCATCTATTAACACTTGTTACACAGCCTGGCTTGTGGTGCTTGTCCCTAAACAGGTACCTGACAACCTGCTGCCTCTTTCATGGCCTGAGACAGCTTGGATGGGCTGTCTCTACTAATTCCATTTGTTTGGAGAATGTTGTGACCTATGATGAGGGATCAGAGGCACCTCTAGCTCAGGTGAGCTGTAATGTGTTGCTCTCTCCACCAGCCCAGCACTGCACAACCTTAGTGACCCCCAAGTGGCACGTCCCCTCCTGCCTGGGCATCATGCCTGATACAAAACCCATGACTTTTCTGAGCCAAGACTCAGGACAAGGTAGTTTGCAAAATGACTGTAAAAATGAGAGTTGCAGCCTTGGAGAAAGATCCTTTCCTTATTTTCTTGTGAGAGATTCAGGATGAATTTATGGAGCTTTCGTCCTCTGGGACAGACTATGCTTTTCCCACCCCTGAGAGGGCCAAATCTCAGCTGGAACCATGCAAAGGGTGGATTCTGTTGCCTACCATCACTGCAAAGAAGTATTTATATCACTAAATAATGTTGCTGAATCCCCAAATTGCATTTGCTGTAAGACTGGCACTGGTGGTAATTCACTAGCTGCAAGGTGGTTCAGCATGGTGACATCAGGTCGGTTCTGATTTCATTCTCATTCTTTCTTATTTTGCTCTCCTTTGGAACTGGAAAAAATCTTGTTATTCCAAATTAGGTTTGATATTGCTGTTGAAAGCTTAGAAATGCTTTCAATATTTGCAACCCTGCCTGAGTAGAAGACTAAAAAAAATACAAAATAAATCACATGTACAAAGAGGAGAGCATAACAACAGCTTTAAAGGGTGCAGAAGCAAGGCTCTCAGCAGGTTTGTTGTTTGTTTAGTTGCTTATAAGTTAGTGTTAACTTTTATGTTTTTATGACGGTTTGGAGGTCAGTAGGAGAGGATGGCCTTGCCAGTGGAGGGGTCAAGCTGGGGTTTGTATAGCAGCAACTCAGCACTCAGAGAGAGAGAAATAAAGATATACATGTATATGTGTGTGTGTGTGTGTGTGTGTGTATAGACAAGGGTATAGCACCTGAAAAAACCTGATGGACACCTTTCTTCAACTCAGAGTGGAACCAGAACTCATTAAAAGTGAAAATGCATGAAGAAGCCAAGATCTCTGCAGGCAGATCTCTGCAGATACTGGATATTGCCAATTGAATTAACATCCAGGTAATTCCAAAATTCCAGTTTCTGTGATGCCTTCACAAAAGGCCCTCACATCTCTGAGCAGGTGGCCCAGGACAGTGTTTCATTTGCAGAGTTTGGTTGAACACTGAAGAAGAGGTGACAATTTTGTCTCACTTAAAACACAATGTATATTCATGAGCTGGGGGTGTATGTAAAAGCTCTACAAGTTTTAATTGGAGTTCATGAGAGAGAAATGATGAGTATCTTCATAAATGTAGAAGAAGCAATTAGGGGAGACCAGAATGTATTTGCTATCACAGCAATTTATCAGCAATGCAAATTTTTCAGTTAATAACAGGAGAAAACCCCAACTGTACAGCCAGCAAATGAGACAGAAAATCCCAGTTAGCCTCACTTGGCGCTCGGAAAGCACAAGATGTGGAGACTTGGGAAAACGTGTTCTCAATGTGTTTTCTCCTGCCTGGAGAGTCTCCTGCTCCATTTCTAGTTAACAAATGAGCTAAAGCACCTCACCTCAGCCCAGAGTGGGATGCAGCTGCACTGTAGTGCTGGACCAAGCCACTGAGAAGCCTGAGAGCTCCATTCTGAAGCAAATCCTTCTCCTGACTCAGCTGCAAACATCCCCTGACTCAGCTGAAAACTTCCCCTCCAACCTGTGAGCTCAGGGATCACCAGGCTGAGCCCAGCAGGAGGTGGGAGCCAGCCAAGCTTTATGTTTGTATTTTTGTCTCAGAAAAGCCAATAAATATTTAATGGCTCTGCAAGACAGAGCAAGTGTTCATGTTCTCTCCCCATATATCAACAGTTGCTTTAAGCACTTGCTTGATAAAAATTAAGCTCTTTCTCCATATTCCTGCCTCAGATGCTGAGTAGGGAGCTAATTTTGTAAGCAAAAGCAGTCTTGTTATGGAAAACAAATTCAAATGGAAGAGCTAGTTTTTGAAACTGAATGCTGGGCTGCTATTCCTGCTGAAATATTCCAAACAGCCTTGTGAGTTAACCCTGGCAACAGATCTTGTCCAGATGTAATAATCCTTTATACTTTAACTCCTGCTAGGCTGTAAGCTTATCTCCTTCCTCAGAAAGCATCCATGCTAAATACATTCAATTAGATTTCATTTACTTGGAGTTTTGGCAAACCGTAGATTTTCTCTGGGCTCCAATTTTTCCCAGCAAGGAGATGAATTCACTGGTTGCAAAACCCTGTCACCACTTCAGATCTGCTCTTTCTTCAGGGGAAAGGTGTCTTTTATCCGTTGCACAAATTTAGGATGTAATTTAATTCCCATCTTTCTCATTTATCTGTAAGTTGGGAATGATATTTGCCTACTTCACAGTGATCATGTGAGGCTCTTCATACATTAATGTGTGAAAGCTTTGAGATCCTTAGGAAGAAAATTGCTTTAAAAGATGCTGTTAATAATAAATATCAAGTAATGCACCTTGGTACCTCTTAGCAATAATTGGTGCTATCATTCCTGCCCAACTCTTCAATGAATTAAAAGGCTTTGAATGGGACTGGAACCACGAATGGGATTGGGACCAATTAACATGTAATCATATGTCAGTTTTTATATCCTTAGCATTCCTGTCATGGGACTCTCAGGAAAATCTCCATGGATTTTAATAGTGCAATGTCAGAATTCAGCCCCAGACGTGTTTGTGGGATAATTGCTGGATAACCTGCATTCTTCTGGTAACTTGGTTGCTTAGTGATTAAGCTAAAGCAAAAGTATGCTGGCTTAATATTAGCATAAATGGAATTAGCCACCCTTTCTGTGAGTTAAATGTTACAGGAAAATTCTCATTATAAGGAAACCATGATTTTTTTTCTTTTGATATATAGATTTAATTAAGTATTTTGTTGATAGTTTTTGTCCTGCTCTCTGTGCTTAACCTCCACTCTAGCATATGGAGACTGTCTTTTATAAAAAATCCAATGATTTGCTGCTCAGTCACCCAACTTGTATTTTTATTATATTTCAAGCACACAGCACTCACCCTTCTAAATGGAGAGGCTCTGAATATGCACCCCATGTAAATAAAGAGCTCACGTAAAGAAATTGCCTGATCTTTCAAAGGTATCAATATTATTTCTATGGAAGGGAAAAGCACCAAACCTTGGAATAATGTGTGGGACCCAACCAGGACAAAGGATTGTGTGAATCAACATCGTGAGAAAGCTGGTAGCCAGCAAGGTGTGGATTTACAGCAAAATGTTCCCCACTTAGGAGCAGCCTCTTTCTCCTGACCGGGAGTGAATCGTGTGCTGTGAACGTTGCTGGTGCCACATGGGGGAGATGTTGAAGAAGAGCTGGATCGTTCCACTCCAGCACAGAGACAGGAAGAGCAGCCTGAGGGGTTTAGGAACCTGATTCCTTTCAGTTTCCCTTCTATATAAGTATATCAATATCTTGTATAAAAGGGATCTGTGCAAACCACTTCAAAAATTACTCTTCTTGGCTTCAGGGCACATCCAACATCTTCCAGTTGCCAAAGATGCTTTTATAAGCAAGACCATGAAGTGATTAAGGAAGATAAAATAAGAAGTGATGCAGTCCCTTGTGTTAGCACCACTGCAGCTCTTGCCCTCTTGCCCAGCAAGCTGGGTTTGGGAAGGGATGGTTTGGAGGAGCCAAGAGAGTCTGGCTGGCATGGGGAGCACTTAGCAGGATTTCTTGCTGCTGTTCCCTAATACCCAAAAAATAAGGATAAGCTCATACAAGTAGTGTGTGATTTACTCAGGCCCACTGGCCATCTTCCTTGTTTCTTCTTAGAATAACACTTTTCACACTGCGAATTAGTGGTTAATGCTTATTTATGCATGAGAAATCTTCATAAAAATGGCTATAGGGAGAGTATCTGTACTGTGTGAAAGCCAAAAAAGATTGACTTTTTGAATTACCTTTCCAATATCTATTTTTTTTCTGCAATGGTTTAAAATTATATTTATTCTAGGATCCTGATAGGTTTTATAATATTCTAGCAGCCGGGTTAACTGGTAGAACCCGTTTTGTAATAGGAGTGAAGCGGTGCTAGGTAGCCTGGGGGAAGTCAAGAGATCTTCCTTTTTCAGGTTAAAAAAAAAAGAAAGAAAGAAAGAAAGAAAAAACTACAAGTGCTCAGCACATACCCCAAAAGCTGAAGTGCTGCCCCCTTTGAATACAGGCTCCAGCTGACTCCAGGGGAACTCAGACTCCTCTTTCAAGCATGACCTTCCCTTTCTGCCCACAGACAGCCAGAGGCTGCAAGACTACAGCAACTTTTTCCTCTCCATCTTTCTGCATAGAGGAATTCAAAATCACTGCATGATGTGTGCCTCAATTAATATTCCCTGATTGTTTCCCTTTCCCTTCCAAATGATGTCAGTCTCCATTATTTTTGGCATAATGGTAGTGAGAGGAATGTCTGTTTTTCAGAAATATTTTCTCTCTCATTTTTGTGTTTGCAACAACCTCTACTCATCTCAGGATTTTTATTTTTCTTTACATGCTCTTACTTTTGACTTATATTGTAAAAGACCTTCAGTAAAATAATGAAAACTGTCTTAATCTATCACTACTCAGTTTGTACGTTATTAATAATGAAGGCAGTGTAATTAGGCTGCAGAATACACAGTGAACACAACACTAAGATGTCCTTAACTAACATCTGTGGCTACTGCTTGGCTTATATTGGCACAAGCCACCAAGATTTTACATGAAAACAGTTATTTGTGTCTTGCATTGCTTTTACAGTAGACAGTGGCTTATTTTGTACTGGCTGCCTGTTGAAAGACAGTGTGAAATCCATGGCAATGAATGCTCAGCTCTATTTGAGTTGTATTTAAGGTGCAGATCCTGGTCTCAGTGTCACTGCTTTGCTGAAAACTTTTTTCTCTTGTGCCCTTGGTGATTGAGCTGATGGGGTGCCATGGACAGAAACATCTTTAAGAGGCCCTTCTTTTCTTCTGCACCTTGCTGTCCCCTTTTCCATGTCAAACCCTCATGATCCCTATTTTCACACCCAGTTACAAGGATGCCAGGAAGGAACAAGGTGCTTTTCCACTCTATCATCAGCATAAGCTGGTGGTTTGATCCTCTGGCTGCGCTGTCCTGACCTGTGACATGTTGGATCTCCTGTGTCAAAGGCATCAAAGGTGTCTCTGTTTCAACTTGTTCCTGAAATGGTGGGGGAAATCACATCCTTAATGCATATGTAGGGCTGCAAGGCCACCACTGCCACAGAGCTGGCTGTGTCCATCAGAGAATTATGGAATCACTTAGGCTGGAAAAAAATCTTTAAAATCAACATGTCACATCTGTCCCTTTTGACAGCTTCCAGCTGCTGGCAGGACATTGAAAAGGGATGTTTAGAACAAGAGGGATGTTTAGATCAGATATAAGGAAGAAATTCTTCTCTATGAGAGAGGTCAGGCCCTGACTCAGGGGCTGGGGAGGGAAAGGGCCTTAAAGACCCTCATGTTTCGACCCTTCTGCCCTTCCACTAGACCAGGTTGTTGCCCCATCCAGCCCAGTCTAGGACACTTCCAGAGATGGGGCAGCCACAGCTTCTCTGGGCAGCCTGTGCCAGGACCTCATCACTCTCACACGGAAAGATTTCTCCCTTATATTTAATCCAAACCTATTCTCTACCAGTTTACCACCATTACCCCTTGCCTGTCAAACTGGGATGGACTGAGGTGCTCCTACCCTGGCAAGTTTCAAGCCAGCTTTCCAAGCCTCCAGCCGCTGTTAACGTAACTCCTCCTGTCACAGCCAGAGTTATGATCCGTCCCGAATCTTCCTGCTGTGCTTACATCGTGTATATGATCAGTGATGACTCTGCACAAACAAGAAAATAAACCAGCCCTACAGCTCTATGAATGTATCAGCTCTGCGGAAAACACGGGAAAATGCAACGTCTGCAGAAGGACAGGGGGGAATTGAGACTGCAAGGGGTTTTATTGTGGCACATTTGAGAGCAGAGCCCACACCAGAGAATGAATAAAGACCTTATAAAAATACTTGGCAGCAACTCCTCTAAATCTTTCAAGGTATGAGTTTCTTATTTTAGTTGATTTACTGAGCTGATAAAGAGGCAATCATTGTTAATCAAAATAACTCACTCCTGCTTGGAGTATGAGAGCTGAAGTTAGATGAAGGTCATGGAAAAAAGATGATAAACTAGCCCAGGATCTTTAGTGGCTGGAGTTTATCAGGGAGCCTGTTCTAGAGGGGAAACAGATTTTGGCAAATGCTGATGATTTTTTAAATGGATTTTTTTTCAACAAGTAAGGGTTGCATCTCTCACACATTCACAGATGTGATGCACTCAAGTGTGCATGAAGGGATGATTTCCTTATGGCTTTTAGTAGCAAGATGTGCTGTATTGGAAAGCATTTGGTGTTCTGCTGGAGGTAGGGAGGAAAGTAAAGATTTGGACAAGATATGTAGGAGATGAGAAGTGATAGGGGCCTGTGAGTGCCAAACCACATTTTCTGGGGAAGCTTTAGGAGACCGAGCCACTGACACTTCTGAGAAATGTCTCTCTTTGGCATCATGGAGATTTCTATTCATGCCTAAGTCCATTTCTATTTAGGGAAGTACCTTTTCTCTACCTCTGACAGTGCAATGTCTCCCTGCTACATTCCTCACCCCGCTCAGGTGTACACCAGCCTGTGTAGGACTCACTGAGGAGGAGGTTTGTGAACACCTTGTTCAGCAGTTTGCTGATGGCTGAGCCCCAAATAATGCAAAACTGAACAGGCAGAAGCCCAAGAATCCTTCAAAATTATGCTAATGATTCTTAACAAGTTCCATGTTTTGCCTTGAAACTCACTTCTTTAGCTAAAATGTTCTCTGCATTCTGTCTAGAATTAAGGCAAAATATCTAAATTCAAGCAAAAGTGATTGCCCTAAGCAGTGAGGACTTCCAGTGGCTTCAAGCAGTATCAGTTACTGTTCTGGTGCCAGAATTATGAATGGCTCTCTTGCTAGTAGCTTTTATTATCAAAAAACTGAGTCGATAACTGTGTATTTCACTTGGATATCATAATGTGTGACCTTAGCACGATGAAGGGACACAAAATCCCATAGAAATTTTGTTTAAAGCTAAATGCTTTGTGCTTGAGATTTGTTTTCTATTCCCTCTCCTTCTTGCCCTATGGACACATCTGATGAGCCTAAACCTTGTCATTTAAAAGCTTTTGTGAGGGATTTGAAATTTCTAAATTATATGCTTACACTTTTGTTTTGTTTACATCATCGGTAGCACAAACACTCCTGGGGGCTGCAAATATTCATGGAAAGCCAACAAAAGAGCAATTCCCAAATACAGGGGACCACTCCAATATTAAGAAAGCTGTAAGTTATAATACAAATAGCATACACCTATGTCAGCCCATGAATTAAATTATATTTCCAAGAGATCTCTTGTGGCAGCCTACTAAAATAATATATTACGTGCTCAGAGGCAGTGTTGGACTGATACAATGAAAGGGGGATAATTAAAGGCTTTGCAAATCCCAAATGCACCAGCAGCTGTGGGTCAGCTCAGGAAGCAGCTCTGGGAGCCACACATGTCCCTCCTGCAAGGATAGAAACCCATTACATGACACTTGTGGAGAATAAACCTGGAGGGGGAACAGCTTCTCTGCCCTGGATAAATATGTAAAAGAAATCCACTGGGAATGATGCAATAAAAAGAGTGGTAGCAGGTGGCAGCACTTCTTTTCACCCTACAAAATGCATATTTAGAGGCAAAATGGAGAGGAGGAGCCAATTTGTGGGATTACTGTGTTTCAAGAGGCAGGTGCTTGCATTCCAGCTAGGAAACCGCTGCTTCCAATGAGATGAAATGCAGGTGCTTTGTATACAACAGAGGCTTTCACGATGAAGTTTTGCTAATTACAGAAGTAGAGGACAAAAAGAGGTAAAGCTTGACAGCAGCTTGTTTGACAACGAACAAAGGACCCATAAGACAGCATTAAAACTCAAGAAAAAAAAGAATTTTCATAGCTGAGCAATTCTGCAGGTTCATTGAGGAAGCCATAAAGAGAAAGGGATGTGGTCCTTTGAATGGCAGAGAATAGGGAGATAAGGATAGCTTGGATTGCTCTGGGATGTAAGGAATAAAATGGAATGAAGTGCTTGGCTTTGAGCAGAATAATAACCATAACCACACATTCCTACTTAAACATAGAAAAAATGAACATCAGAGAAAAAACTATGGGTGAGCACCAGAGAAAGGGATAAAACAGAAATCCTTTCGCTTGTGTGGATGCAGCTCTGGCTCCATCTGAGCCAAGAGTGCCTTTTCCTGGCTGCAGAGCAGATGGTCCCTCTCGTCAGAGCCGGGAGCAAGAGCCACAGCCAGCACAGGCAGAGCACGGTGCCTGCATCCTGCAGGAGGCATGGATTGCACAGCATCCACCACCAACCGGTCCTGGAGAGCAAGGGAGGGCCTCCACGGAGATTCAAAGCATGATTATCTTGTCTCAATCACAATTTAGAGCTGTTCCCAGTTACTACAGGATCAATTTAAAAAGTGAAAGTGGGAAATAACTATACTCAGTTGTATTTTGGGGTGTTTAGACCATTTTTCTCTTAGAGAGGTGGCATAGTTTAATATTTTGGGGTATTTCAGCTGCCTGAACCCTGTGCTCCTGACTATGTGCTGTGCCCACCCTTCAGCTTTGCTGCTTTCTGGTGCATGAAATGAAATCCCTTGGTCCTGCCAAGGATATTCTTCAGTAAGTGACCTTCTTCCAGGACAGCAAAGCTCTTGAGTGCTCATTATTATTGTTATATCCAAAGGATTGTTTCTTGCCATTTTTAAAACATGATCATTTGGAACTCAGTAGGGTTAGTGCTCAAATGTGGATGCAATATAGAAATAATAATTTCCTGGCATGCCTGGATCAAAGCTGGAGTCAAGAGTTTTGAAATTGTTATAGTATTTCTAAGAGATGTGAGATCAAATGATTGCCAGAAGTAGATGTAATTATTTTTGTGGAAACACTCATTTTAGTACTATTTACATACAGACATGGAGATACTAAAGACCCAGGTTCCACTTGCCATTCCAGATGTTGAAGGCTGATGCAGACATGGCGAAGGAAGGTTTTGTTATGAGCTTGGAAAGAACAGAGCAGGACTTGGGCAGTGAAGACAAACATCTGAATCTTTGGGTGACCCTCTAAAATAAATGGCCTCTTGGGTTTATTACCATCTTATAACCACTCAAATTATTTAAGTTGAACAGTGTGGATGAAGAAAAACCTGCTGACAGAGTTGGGACTGTAGAGCCTGGAGAAAAGAAGGCTCCAAAAAAGACGTTGGAGCCCTTTGCAGTATCTAAAAGGGGCTATAGGAAGGCTGGAAAGGGACATTTGAGAAGGGCCTGAAGTGATAGGACATGGCTTAAAGCTGAAGGAGGATAAATTTGGATAAGGTCTAGGGAAGGAATTCTTCCCTGTGAGGGTGGTGAGACTCTGACATAGGTTGCACAGAGAAACTGTGGCTGCCCCATCCCTGGAAGTGTTCAGAGCCAGGCTGGAGGGGATTTGGAGCACCCTGGGATAGAGGGAGGTGAAATGGCAAGGGCTGGAATGAGATTAAACTTCACACTCAAACTACTCTGTGATTTTTCCAGCTTCTTGGCTTTCTGCGACTGCTGACAGTGTGTAACCAGGATTTAACAGCCAAACCCATGAGGAGAAGAATAGATAGGTAAAAAGCTGAATCAGAAAGAAACCTCCTAGATGCACCAGGGACAATAACCGAGGTTTTGAACAATGCATCTCCATAGGTGTCACAAAAGAGGGCAGCCAGGAGGCAGCCAGGCTCTGGCTCAGGCTGGTTGAGAAGTGCTGGGTGTTACAGTGCTCGGCTGCCTTGGGCAAGGAAGGATAACGGTGAATCCTGGGATAGAAACCTTGGCATTGCACTCCTCAGAAAAATGAGAGATTGAAGTCAGGCCCTTTTAAATAAAGCCTCTAAACAAGGGAACAGCTGGAGGTATCAGTGCACGATCCCAGAGTAGGGAACTGGCTGGAAATATTTTCGTGAGTTTCGGAGGCTCTCGAAGAAAGCTGGATCTGGGATAAAATAGCCCAGAGAGCAGAGCTGTGAAAGAGCTGTAATTAGCATCTGACAAAGCAATGAAAACCTGACAAGCAAAGGCAACAGAATGAAGCTTATGGAAGTGGACAGAGCCCCAAATGTGAGCTTGATGGTGAATCCAAAATACCACAGCAGGAAAAGGTGCCTGAGGCAGAAACCTGGATGACAGTGAGAGCTGTACCCCATGGAGCCACACTTAGCTCCCCAGATACCTACACAAAGGGAACTTTCTCCTGCCCATGTCTTTCCCTAGGGACTTGGTGATTTTCCCTTCTGGGTTGTTCAATCCTCCAAATTGATTTAACTGAAACTTGAGGCAGACTGGGTATCTGTGTACTCAGCCAGGTGTGTTGCTGGATTATTTTAAAGAACTGGCCTTATATAAATTTAATTGTAATATGAAGTTGTCTATTTGCTCCCATCTACCTGAATTTTGCAATTTGCTTCTATTTTAACTAAGCCTTGTCAGAGAAAATGGCTCTAATTTGCTTTTGTCTCTCAGATGTGACAGGAGCAATGCACACGTATATGCCTAGTTTTATGGCTAGTAAAATGGCTAGTTTTTCTCTGTGTCTGAGACTCACCAGTCAGATAAATTATGAAAATTAAAAAAAAAAAAAAAACCAACTGAAATTTAAGGGTTGGCACTGTGTCTGACATGGGCTTGTGTGAGAGCTCCATGTTTTCTCACATTTGAGAAAACTGGCACAAGAACTCGCAAATCTGGAAGAAATGTCCGTGCAGGTTGACTGCACAAATAAATTTAATCATTTGCACAGAATCTGTTTTGCTGCTTCACAGTGTAATGACACTGATCTGATTATTTTTCTTTGCTTTAACCAGCAAAATGTCTCTCATCAGTGTTTGCATAGTTAATGCTATAGCATTCGGCTGTGATCCAGCGCCATGCCAGGAATTGCTGTGCTCTCCAATCTGCTGCTTCTAGCACATTATTTTTATTCTAATGCTGTAATTTGGAAAGCCCTGCAGTGCCCTGGCTAATGTGGCTTCTTCTGTCTCTGCATCACAGTGGTTGGCTCTTCCCTGACCTAGGAGAGCTACAAATCCCATAAGTTTAAAAGCAGCATCATCCTGAATGTGTTCCTGCTTGTGAACTCCAAGCTACATTTGTCTATTAGATAGATCTACACAGTCTGATTGTAATTGGGATGTTTTAGAACCTGCTGGAGCAGCAAAGCACTGCAAGGTGGGATGTCAGAAAGACTTACTCAAGCTTTGTGTAGCAGAATTTGTGATGCAGCTTCCCATTTTGATGGGAGGGTATTCGAGTCTCTGTAGGAAAACCCACAATGGTTGAAGCTGACTTGTCAGAGGTCACATTTGTTGTGTGTGGGTTGGACTAGTTTAACTAGGAAAAACCTTGGTGATCTCTTTATTGCTTCTCTGAATGATCCGCAGACTGTTGACCAAAAGGGAAATATTTGTTTTGTTTTCAAGAGAAGGGAGTATTAATAGTGATACACAACCTTCTGGTTACTATGTGGTGACAGAGCAAGCAAGGAACATAAGGGATGAAATTAAATAATACAATCCAAATAATGAAGCAGTATTATCAAGAATGTAGTCAAACAGATGATTATACCCTAGTAATGAGCACACCCCCTTGTTCCCAGTGAATTCTGCAGCTTGGCTATCTGTGCTTCTCACCAGGCACACAGCCCTTTGTGCCAAATGGATTGAGAACTTCCCCTCCCCTTCTCTTTCATTTCATTTTTGCTCTCCAGCTTCCCCTTGCACACTCCAACCCCCAAAGCCCTTCCCTTTGATATGATGCTTGACAAAATGTGCATTATCTAGTAGGATGATGCATCAAAAATACTTTTGACCCTTCGTCCCTCCTTTGGTACCGTCTGGCAGAGAGGTCTTGGACCAACTTCTTAACCCCTTACTGTCTGTTTTTCACCTGTAAAGCACAAAAATTGCTTTTATTGGTCTTGTGGGTGTTTGCCTTGGGATGAGAAGGGTGGTTATTGATACAGAACTTTCGTGACTGGAAAGGCTGCTCTTACCTCTCTTTACTACTCTAAAGCAATAGCGGCAAAAAATAATGGCTTAAATAACACACCTGGCCAAATATGAGTGAACATCCAGCTGTGTCAGGCATGGAGGGGAGTTCTAGCCTGTCTAAAAACCTGTCTTGATTTTCTCTTTTTCAGTTCCAAAAATGACATGCAGGAGTGGGGGTGGGGGGAAGGAAGGTGAGTGAGGTTGTGCTAAATAGCTCTCAGTACGTTTGGAAAGTCTCCTCTTTATCTGGCAGTGGTATTGCTTTGCCTGATAAGCCCTGCAGCCGGCTCGATTTGACAGGATAAACCACAGCAAGCAGCACGCTTAATCTCCTTGAGGCAAATGGAAATGCTGTCTTCCTGTGGATCTGTCTGGGCAGATCCCAGAGGCTGCTGCCATCAGCAAAGTTTGCTCCCGGGGGCTGCCCCTTCCAATCCCACAGGCTTCAGGCTGGAGATACAGGTGAGGAACACTTCAGTGTCCCAAATTCCCATGAGCTACAGGCAGTGGAAGCTGCTCTTACCACTGTTACCCTGTGGGCAGGATCTTCCTGAGAGTTCTTGCATGAACAGGACACAGCAATAAATTACTCCATTTGAGGTCTATTTCCACATATGTGATGAGAAAAGAGATCGTGGTGCGGAATGACCATCCAAACAGGACCTCTGAAATAAAGGAAGGAGAGACAGAGAGTGGGCAGCAGAGTTTTATTGCTGGAAATCTGATGGGGTTTGTAAATCCAGGACAAAAGGAGGAAGAGATAAAACAAGAACTCTGGAGGAACTTTGGAAAAAAATCCTCAACTCCAAAAAGCTTCCCCAAAATCCTCAAAATCTGAGACCTGAGTGTGTTTGTTTTAAGACCATCAGCAGAGTGAAGCTGGTGGTGGCACCCCCAGGCCATGCCCCAACCCACAGGAAGAGCAGAGAGGATCATTAGTGCTAAAAGCCCCTACAGGTGGTCTAGCAACACCTGCAGAAAGGGACATAAAAGCAAAGTGCACTTCTGGGTAATTTTCTGAGCTAAAAATATGGATAAAATAGAGATAAACTTTCAAACATCATTGTCAATCACCTCAGCATAAGGGCAAGTGCAACTGGGAGGTGTGTGCTGGAGGCAGGGGGAGTTGTGAGCACAGAAGTCTGGCAAGAAATGGGGAATTCTACATGAGCAGATACTGGTTATAACTGGGGATAACTTTTGAGTGGAAAACACATTAAAAGCATTGTTTTTACTACACTCTCATGATGAAATTTGTTCCATTTGAGCTTCTTTGTCTTTTTCTTGCCAGTACTAATGGGGTCATTTAATGCACAGCCTCCAACAATGGCTTTGGCTCCCATCAGAGCTGGCTGCAAGATTCTGCTCATGGCTTCAGCAATCCCACCATATAGCTCCAATTTCCTCTCCTCCATCATTTTGTTACTCAAGCAATGCCTATCCTTGTCTCCTACAGAGTAGTTACAGAGTTTTACCACTTGGCCCAAGGAAAATCAATTTGATTTAGCACACCAACAGTTAATTTTTAAAGGCATAATTCAGCAAGGCAACTTAAAATCTAAATCAGATAAACTAAATAAGAATAGGATATCTTCTGCAAATTTATAGGTGGCAAACTAAAATGTCAGGGGGTCGTGTATTCATCTGTCAATGTGTAATGCAATTAGACAAGATAATTGGGCAAAGTAAGTTTTTATAGAGATCTGGAAAATGTATTAACTTTCCTTCATTAACTTTGATAACAGTGCAGAGTCATTGGAGGATGGTGTAAGGTGCAAAACTGAGTCTGGATTTAGGATTAAGGTGGGAAATATTCCAATGGGGAACATACATCCAGTCTGCTTTCTCAATGTCTCAGGCACAGCTTACAGGAGGAACAGTTCACTGTGTTCCCTTGTGTTGATTGAAGACGGCTCAATAATGAAAATGGCAGGGGCAGATGTAAATATGAAGCCAGTAATATGTCTTAATTTAACAACACTTGAGAAAAATCCCAAGGAAGTAAATCATCTGTTCACTTAGCAGATTTTACTGGGGTATTTCCAAATCTTTTATGACAATGAAGCCTTGAGTGGAAGTGTAAACAGCAAGAATTATCAGAATTAAAAATAGTGAGCTCTGCCTCTATTTTGGTTTTTTTTTTTTCTAAGAAGGGCTATAAAAGACATCTGGACAACTTAAACAGGGTAACAACCAACTAGGAGCCACAGAGACTGGGTCAAGGAGTGAATCCTTCTGCATATTTAACTGCCCATCCATTCTTACTCCTTGTGCATGTTTATGTGCTTATATTTGCCCTACCATCACTTTAATAGCTGGTGTATTTTAGTCATCAAGTCTGAAATAGTTGCAGGAAAAAACAAAAGTAAACTCTAAGAGGCAGAATTATCCCTGAACTAAAAAGCAGGCTTCAATATTTAATGATGAGGTACTAAATAATGTCTTGACGATTTTATTAAACTAAATTGAGGCAGCACATTTGATTTAGGTCATCCAAACTTTCTATTCCACCTGCCTAGGAAGGCTTGTGGTAGTAATCAACTCTATATTCAGAGGAAATTCTTTCTTTGTGGTTCAAAGTGTGAAGACTCCTCTAGATAACCATATATTGCATCCAGCAGGACCCTCTTTTAGCCCATTCAGCATCAGAAGAAAGGAGAAAATAGCGACAAAATTAAGGGAGAAATTGCAAAGCAATGGCCTTGAACTGATGCAGGGCCCTAATTCAGCAGAGCACTCAAGCACACATAGAACTTGTAATCTCTGTCAGCTTTGATGAGAGGGTTGTGAACCCAAAAGCTTTTCTACCTTTTTCTCAGATACATCAGTGGTTCTAATGAAATCAGGCTAAAACTTTCGGGGTTGACGTCTGCAGACCATTTTCTAGATCTGTATTGCTGCTGCCTTGCACCATTCAGCCTGGATATCGATGGATAATAATGCCTTCAGCATAGGCTCCTCTCAGACCTGATTTGCAGCACTAGGACTAGGATTGTCTGGGATCCTTTAAACACACTATTTTTATGTCATAGCTGGAGGTATGGAGTTATTTCCTGCAGCCATGAGCCCCTGAGTTGATCAAACAACAGGGTGTTTGTTCATCACTGCAACTTAAAAATGACATAGAAACAGCCACCAATGAGGGGAAGGATGATCTGTTTGTATAAGCTTGAATTCCCCCAAGATTTAGCATTTAAGGCAATTACTGCACTATTCCTTCATGCCTCATATGCAGGAAGCTCTTGGATAATTATCAGGTTCAGGGGGGGGAAACACACTGATAGAAAGCGTGGATTTTTAATCTGTATTAGAGTCCTTCCCAGGAAAGCCCATGGCTCAAGCAGAGCTCCCAGGGCACAGGGGCATTGGGAGGGTTAAAAAGGATTTGTACTCATGAATTGGGACCCCCATCACAGATTTGTCTGTCAGCTGATCTTGAGCATCACTGACAACATGAATGTTCATCAGACAGATGTCATCAGTGGTTGCTGATTTCTCCCCAAGGATGCAGGAATTTTTGGAAACCACCACTTCAGCAAAGCTCTTCAGTAGGAATGAATGGCTGATGCACAGTGCTCTGAAACCTAGAATTTGAGCATGTGAGGTTAATAAACACCAGCAAGTTACTATAACTCACAAATTAAAGGCCCCAATTTTCACAGTCGGGCTGCGAGATCTAATTAAGGCTGGTGGTGCAATTCAGTGTTTGGAGAGTAAGTGCCTTGTTTAATTTATCCATGGATTTTGCTACCTTCATTTTTTTTAAGTAGTAAAGGAACATAAAGCAAGACAGAGACCTTTCCCTCAGGACTGAGCCCATCTGCAGCAGAAAGCTTTGGTTTCTCTGTGCTTTGCAGTTTATTATTACCTCTCACTGGTTATTTTCTGGGTAATAGAGGAAGCTGCTGGGTTTATTTTATCTCCTTCATCACTTTAAACAATGTCAAAGACAGCTAATGTCCACGATGGATGGTGTGCTGTTATAAATACGAATATTATTCCGTGTAATTGGTGCATCCATGTTATCTTGGTTGTGTCTGCCTCAGGCTGGATGCCTCTGTTGGATCTGCAGGCCATCTTGTTATATCTGGCAGAAGGTTTAAACAACCCTAAAGTAAACCTTTGTTTCCAAATAAATGAGCATCTAATTGCAAAGCCCACATGGAATAAGGCTTTAGGGTATTCCTGCTCATCCAGGTTACTGGGATATTCCTGGTACACCATGGGCTTCTCCTGGAAGTAGAGAAACAATGAAGAAAGAGAATTATTAAGGCAAATTCATGTTTGATGCTTCCACCCTGGGAAAGTAAGCCTCTGTATCATGGCAGTTTTGAGCACCAGGATCCATTGGATTGGAGCATGCCAAGAAATTTTCTTCATTGGGAAGGAATTCTCCCCTGTGAGGGTGGGGAGGCCCTGGCACAGGTTGCCCAGAGAAGCTGTGGCTGCCCCATCCCTGGAAGTGTCCAAGGCCAGGTTGGACAGGGTTTGGAGCAACCTGGGATAGTGGAAGGTGTTCCTGACCATGGCAGAGGTTAAGAACAAGACGAGCTTTAAGGTCCCTTCCAACACAGACCATTACATGATTCAGTGATTCTGTCATCTATGCAGAATAATGTCCACAATAAACCATTTTATAGCCCTCAGGTAGTCAAATACCAGCTCTTAAGTAAAAACAAAGAATGTTGAGTGTGGCCTTAGTTTGTTTGTAACTACTTGTTTTTAATTGGTAGAGAACTGGTTCTCATAGAGGGATTAGGGTTTGGCAGTCCCTTTTTCTGGTATTTAATGCCATGCTCAACCTGCCCTTGTCCACACAGCTCACTCTGGTATCTGCTGTGCTGGAGCCATGGAGAGCCCTGCAAGGGACAGAAAAGCCTGTATTTGGCAGAAAAGCACCATGTCACATTGTGATTCATCCAAAGAACTGTGTGAGTGATGAGAGGAGTCACTGTGAGCACCTGCTCAGGCAGCATCTGCTCAAGGGGCTCCTCTGCCCACCCGGGGCCTGGCATCTCACCACCCCTCTCCTGTCCTCCTCAGCCAGTTTTGCTCAAAGCCCCGGTTTCAAGTGGTTTCCTGCTTCACTGCTTTCCTGGTTTGGCTCAGCAGCTGCTGCGGGAGGCAGGGGATTCCTCACCCAGGGTTTCTGTTTGATGTGAGACCCTCGGGCCCTTGCTTTTACTGAAGGAACAAATATCTTACATCAGGTTTTTGAGCACCCACTGCTCCAGATGAAATCAGTGGGGAGCTGCATCCACTTCAAGTTTCAGAGACCATTTAGCTTTGATTTGCATCTGGTATCTAGGGCAAACTCTGAGAAGTGTCTTATTTCATCCAGTCTTGCAGATGCCTGTGATTATATCAGGAAGTCTCAGGGTATTTGGTGTGTTTTTTCCTTAACATCCCAGCTTTAACCATCAATTGATCACATCAGAACTGAGTCACTCAGTTAAAAATAAAAGCTTGTGTCCCCTGAAACATTGAATAACAGTCAGGAAAACACAAGAGACACAAGAAAAAGGGAAGGGAAAGTACAAGAAGCCAGAATTTTCTATTGTGGACATCTTGTAAGGAAACCCTTACAAGATGACCAAAAAACAGGATTTTGGGTGGTCTGAGTTTGGTAAATCTGCAGGAGAGCAGACGATGTGAGGTGCTGGAGGGGTTTCTGGGTGTGTCCATCTGATTTGGAAAGGAAGGCTACCCTACCTCATTTTATCACAGGTGAACAATAAAAATATTTGGTTTATAAAAGGTAAATTATGTTGTGTGAAAGCAGGGACAAAGTGGTAGAGTGATGCCAGTGACACAGTCCATAGCAAATATGGGAAGAACTCTCCTGGTCCAGCCCTTCTGGGTGATGCTCCCGGGCACTGTGTTTGTGGGAGTTCTGTACTATTCCCCAGAGAAAAAGCCTTGAAATGGAAAAATATTGAACATATGAATGAGATCAAGCATTTTTCACTTCAGTTATGGAGCAGCTGCCATAGGATGGGACTCCCTAGGAAGGTACACAGGACAGGTGGGGTGGGAACACTTTTTGAGCATCTTTTCCCATTGGAGAGGGTAACAGAGCAGAGGGCTCCAACAGGGTTTGGAACAGGGAGCAGGAGCCAGGGCTGGGGTTGGGCACCCCAGGACCATCCCAATCAGTCACTGGAGCAGAGCACTGCTCATTTTCCATGTTTACAAAGCTGGAATTTGCATTTTGGCCAAAGTATCCCATCGGCATCAATATTCTATCAAGGCTCCCAAGGCTTCCATATCCACAGCTTCTCCAGTGTTGTTTGGGAAAACCAGGTGCCTGATAAATGTTTGGCCTAAGTTGCCTTTCCCATTTTTTACTTTTTGTCTTTCCTCTCTCTGCACAGCCAGCACCATGTCTCACATCCTCAGATGGGGGGAAGGGAAGAGGCAGCGGCTGCCTGCACCAGCCCTCAGGGCATGACAGCTCCCAGCCTGTTCATGCCATGAAAGAAGGAAAATTCCCCTAAAAACACCAGGTCAGGGAGCTTCCCTGCACGGACACTGCCTTTTCTCCACAGCCATGACTGCTTCTTGGGGCAGCTGTTTCTAATTACAGCTGTGTAATTGCAGAGCTGGACTCGGCCATCCCAGCAAGGGACCACTGCTGGTAGGGCCATTCCCTGGGGAAACACCAGCTCTGAGCTCCCAGAGCCAGATGGAATGGTTGGGAATATTTCTTTTCCCTCTCTCCCTGCGCCGGTATTCCGTAGCTCCACAAATTCTAACTTTCACACACCCAGGGAGGAACAGTCATTGTTATCTCAGGACCGAGAGCCAAGGAAAGAAATAAGAGGATAAAAGAACAGCTTGTTTTGTTGGGTCTTTTTGTTTCCACTCCCCAGCTTCATCATTCTTATGTCCCTAACCCTGCCTGCAATTCCAGCCTGCTTCAGGATATCTCTTGCCAGCCACGGATGCCCTGTGGGATTACCCTTTCTTCTCCATTGTTTTCGCCTGCTTTCTTGCAGATAATAGGGAATACAGCGTCTTGCATCACCTCTGTTCTTGGAAAAACACTGTGTGCAATGGCAAGGGGTGGGTGTTGGGATGGCAAGACAGAAATGTCTGGGGTAGAATTGGTGGGTTGGTACAATAAAAACCTTGTCATTGCTTTGGGGTTCCACTGGTCCCCCGTTTGTGGCTGTTGCTTCAGAGAAAGATCACAGACACCACAGTAGCAAAAATAAAGGGGGAATTTTAATTTCCTATTAAAGCAGGTGTAACTGGGCTATGCTTGGGGTCTGAACCCCACAAACTGGGGGAATGAGCTGCAGGGCTTCAAAGTTTCCTTCAAAGTTTCCTTTCCTGTGCCTTTGTATTAGATGATCATCAAGGAATGCTCATTCTATGAATCTTTCTCCTAAGACACCCTATCTTTGGTTTGGACTGCTTTCATTCCTGACCTTGCCCAGCAGTGCCACAATGGTCATTTTACCTGTCAGGAGGTGACACAGGGGCCTGCACACACTGCATTGCTTTCCCACTACGCTGATCCCTGGGTAGCATTTCTTCCCCTCTCAGTGGATGCCAGGTGTGGTAAATTATGTGTGCCAGGGTTCTGTTTGCCTCCTTTTAGAACCATAGATTCTAAAGTGATCATAGGCTTCTAAAGTGATTGGAAGTCATTAAAAGCAACAGATTCCTTATTAACAAACACTTTGTGCCAGCACTTGGGGTGTTGGATGTCATTTCCAAGCCTGGTTTGGCTACGAGCCTCTCCAGCAGAAGCCATCCCTGTGCACTTCCCTGGCACTTGCCAATTGCCCGTGGCTCCGAGGACTCACCTGTGGCACAGTGACAACTCTGGAAAGTGTTTAATTTAGAAACAGTTCTTTTTAACTTTATACAGCTATTTATTTCTCATCCTTTATTTTGATTGCAATGAATCTGCTCAGGAGGAGATTTGGGTTTTTTTCCCAAAACTTTTCATCTACATTTAGTGCCTTTGCTGGACCTGAGCTTATGCTTTGCCTCATGGTTTCTGACAGAGGCAGGAAGACAGGGAGATATGAAGAGGTCACAGGAATCATTTGCTTAATAAGATGTGTCTTTCTACCTACAAGCTGTTAATGTTATGCTTAGTCCCTGAACCATGAAAGGTTATAAATTACTTGTTTATCTACCTAATTTCTGGATATTTCCATTCTCTGCGTGACATTCAGATCCCTTTTTCTGCATCATTCTGCTTTTGGGCACTTCAAATCACACAGCATTGGTTCTAATGGATAATTTTTAAAGTAAATTCAGGGTTTCAGTGGCTTATTTTTACCCCAGCAGTATCAATTTCTGAGGTTTCTTTTCGCTTTTTGGGATGTTTAGTAAAATGCCAATAAAAATTGGGGGGGATATTTAGGAGGAAGTCTCTTTCCAAAGTGTGGAAAGAGATGTGAAGGCTCAAGGGAAACCCAGCTGGGTTATCCCCAGCAGCCTGTGCATTCCTATGCCATTTTTTTTTCTGGCAAGGACATTTACACAGTGTCTAAGTATCCAAGTGAGTAAGGAGAGGGAAAAAATTGAGTAGGTTGGAGGACTATTGAAGTTAGGAGAAAGAAGAGCAGAGGAGGAGGAACAACTAAGTACCTCAAGGCAAGGGAACAGGGTCCAGGCAGGGAAGAGGATACAGGGATATTTCATAATTTCTTTCCTCTTTAAAATCTTATTTCTCAAAACTGACCTGACAAGTTCAGCAGTTTCACTCAAAAAAAAAAATCCTAAAACCGTGAGAGACAAGTGGCAAAATTTGCACTTGGGGTTGTGCGACTGTTGGTCAGGCCATGTCCTGGGAAATCAAAATTAGAAAAAACTGGTTTTAAAGGCTGTCCTGAACTGATTAAATGCCACAAAATCACTCCAAAACTGTTCTAAAATTTTAATAGAAATACTCTAAATTTTTTAAGTTCATCTGAACATCTCTAGGGATGTATAAACCATATGAACAGAGGGTGATGGGCAAAAAGGGACTAAATGGGTGGTTTAATAAAATCAGGGACATTTTCCAGTGTCTGGTTATGATAAATGAGTTATGCAAAAAGAGTCCCTGAATTTCCTAACCCTAAAACTAATATGAAACATACCAAAATAACCTGAAACCATAACAAACTGAAACCAGAAAATTAAGCAAAACTTCAGATAGAATATTCCATTTTCCTCTGGGTCAGGCTACATCACCACAATCAAACCACCTGGTTGTTTCAGAGGATGCATAAAAATTTGCTAAATACTTTTTATTGCCAAAACATTTCAAAGCAAAGTTTATTTGCGCACATTATATTGCTAATTCCTCTAGTAAATATTGTGTGAAATGTTTGTTGTTCTTTTAAACTGTGAGCAGCTGAAGTGGTCTGGGAGACAGCACTAATGAACAGATGTGTATGGCAGAAAAAAGCTATTATCTTCCTTTTGTTCACCAAAACTTGTTAATTTGGGACTATTTTCATTTTAAGCTGCAATTTTATTATACACCAAAGGTGTAATAGTGAGCTTTAGAAGCTGAGATATTTTTTGTGTTTACTTTTTCATTTCCCTTATTTACCAATCTGTAAAATGAAAATCCATGAATTACCTATTCCAACCCAGCTTCCTACTGGTTCCTTATGGTCTGCAAGAAGCTCATATAAAATAGATTGGTGAGAAGTCGGCTGTAATCAGTGGAAAATGAGAGTTCCCAGAGCCTTAAACAGTTTACAGGAACATCACTTATAAAAGAAATCATAATAAGGAAAGAATGTGGCATCCCTGAACTTCTCATTTCATGCTTTTAGCTGACTGTAGTCTAATTGTGGCCTTACCAAATTAAGAGAAACTTTTCCAGTGTTTCAGTAGGAGCAGTATATATAATTGTTTGGATGGTTGTGGTTGTTGCTGTTCTCCATGAGATGTTTGGAAGCTTAGAGAGTGCCCAGGAGGGACCTGCAACAGGCAGAATTACAAGTTTCAACCAGGCTGGCATTGCTGGGGTGATTTATGTCCTTAAACCATCATCAAAAGCTGAAAATCAACTAAAAAGCCATGTACAGGTGGTGTTGGTCATCTTAGGTCTGCAGCTATTCTCCTGTGGGAAACTGAGTTATTGAGATATTAAAGTCCTTGGGTTGAGATCAGGGGGCTCAGTCTGGGAATGGTCTGTTAATGGATTCATAACAAGAGATTATGGAAATTAAAATCAAATTATCTCTCTGATAATCCAGAAAAATCTCCTGCAGATCCCTTTGTACTGCCACTGTGTGGAAGTGTGGAAATCCATGAGCACCATGGATCTAGAGAAGTCCAGGGGATTTTCCCTTCTTTCCTCAGATTCTTCTTGAAGATAAAATATAAGTACACTTGTAACAATATATTTATGTATATGTATGTATATATATATATATATATGTAAAAAAATAAACATATCTGTCACTTTTCAGCGTATTTCCCCAGTCTGAATCTCAATTGCATCCCTTTTATTTCTGGCTCTATCCTTCTTCTAACTATTAATTTTCTCCTTGCCTTTGGAACTGACAGGTTGTCACCACTCCACTGCCCCCCAGCACCAGGGAATCATTTTAGCCTCTGCTATAATTGGGTATTCCAGTTACAGGTCATTGGGGTGACTCTGCTCCACCACCACGTGAAGGTGAGAGGATTTTAGGGTCACCCAAGACCAGGTGATGTCCCTCTGTCATTTGCAATTGGAACCTGTTATTATGCAGCTTAAAAACCTACAGGCAGTTCAGGCACCTACCTCATGCTGCAAACTCATATCTTATTTATTGTCCACCATTTAAATTAAGTCACATTTACTGTGGCTCCAAGGCATCTTTTCTCCCTTGAAACTCTGTTTCCTTTTATTTTCCCCCCAATGTCATTAGCTTGTATTTGCCAGGTTGCATCTCATTTTGTTTTCTGTCTTTTTGCTTAATAGCAAAAAAACACGAGGAGTCATTTTGAGGTGGTGGAACTAATGGACAACCATGGATATTATGGAAGCTTGAAAAATTATTAAGGTGATGAAATCTTTCTAGTGCTACATGCTAATGAAAACCCAGCATGGGGCTGTTTCTGAGATAATCCTATTTCTAGGCTGATTGAAATACAATTGTGAGTGCTTTCTTCTAAATATATATGTTCTAAGAATCCATACATTTGGCTCTCCATGAAATTGGAGTTTGCTTTTCATGAACTCGCATATGAAATAGATTAGGTGGATGCTTGTAAAATCTTATTAAGCTGCTGTTGCTTGACATTTCGTGCATGTGATGGAGGGACAGCCTGGAGTGGGCAATGGAGCAGAAGCTGGGTATGCTGCTCTTCCTGCCCACAGCCACCCAGTGCCTCCCTCACAGGGCTTTACCCTTAACATCCGATGGGGACTTAGGAGACTGATGGTCTGCGAGGAGCTGATTACAAGGGATTTTTAAACAAATCTTGGAAAATGGCCATATTGATGGCCCTATCAGAGTATTTCCTCTTGCCAGGATACTATGGTAATGCAGGCATAGCTGGGCTGGGACAGCGTGGGGAGGGAATATTTGCTGTGTGAGCCCAAGCTGCCACTTAGTACAGCTCCTAGCAATCACTCCCAGCAATCAATTGCTAAATGTAATTTGGGGTGGTTTTGTGGCACTTTGGTGGTTAACAGGTTATCCCTGCCATGAGGCTCACCGAGCTGTCACGAGGTGCCAGGCACTCAGGCTCTTCCAGCCTTGGCTCATGGGAACACCACGGGCTCCTCATGGGCAGGGGAGTATGAAATGAAACACAAAGGAAGAGCTTTTCTCTGCATGACCCCGTCTCTGTGCTTTGGGTGACTTTTATTCACTCCACAAGCTGAGTAAAGTCCCAGTCTGGGCTTGGCTGGAATAAACATCTGTGGCTGAATAACTGCACTAATGCAGGGAACACATGATGAAAAGTGGGGATTGTGAGCAGAGATTTTTTATTCAGTAAAAGAAAAATTCTCTCCTGAGGATGAATGGCAGCTATTCATGTCAATGAGAGGAGAGATAAGGAGTCAGAACAATTTTACTAACCCTTAATAAGGCTCACAATCTATTTATAAATCACCATCGATGTGTGGCTCCGCTTTCAGCTGAAGACGGATGGCAATAATTTAGTTCAGCCACTCTTTTTTCCTTAATGCTCTAAAACCATTATGGACTTGGTTGCTGGTTTTCCTTCAATCAGATGCTGATGTTGCTGCAGCTTGGTCCCTCCTCACCCCAGGGATGACTGCAGGGCTCTCAGGAATGCCTTCCCCTCAAGGCCAAGACCTCTCCTCCTCCTCCTCCTGAAGAACCCTTGTTATCACCTCTGATCAGAGATCCCCCTTTGATCTTCACTAACCCTTTCACCTGCATCTTGTCCTTTAGCTTCACCTTTCCAGATACAGATCACCCTCCCTTATCTACTGAGTTTACCTTGCATTTGAGTGACATCAGCATCTGGAAGGATGAATCCTGTGGGATTGGCACCTCCAAGAGCTGCACTAGCACAGGAGGAGATGGTGGGTTCCTCCTTTGTCACTTTCTTCCCAGCTTCAGGGAATTGGGAGCTCAAAACAGTCTCTGATAGTCCAAGCAGATAATTCCTGTTTATTCCCCCAGGAATAAAGCAAGGAATGGGTCCCTTGATGATGCTCTGACTCCCTTTAACTGCAGCTTTAACTTTCTAAATAATCTATAAAATGATAAAAATATTCATGGTATGTCAAAATGTGTCTGTTCAACATCCTTGTTTTATCCAGGTGAAGCTGCTGGATGGAGGTAGTGTGGCAGTGCAGAACCACCATGACTGGGGTGGGATTTGATGCCATTAATGTGGTTTATTGACACTGAGAAAAATTTTTCATTCTAGACTTCATATGAATTGTTGCTGGTTTGTTGGGGTTTTTGTTTTTAATATATTGAGCTGCATTCTCAGAAATCACCAGGTGAAATCTCTGGTCTGTTCTCTGCCTCAGGTACCCATAATGATAAATTTGGGCTCTAAAACTCCAATGCTGTTCTCATGTGCATACCTGTAGTGCATTTTATTGGTTTCAAAGGTCCAAATTGTATATTTCTTTTATTTTTTCTCTTTTTTCCCCGTGACTATTCACATTCTTTATAGTGCAGAAAATGAGATTTGTACACTTCTGAATAATCCCATGCACCAAACCCCAGATGGAGGGGAGGGACACCATCTTCCATAGACCCTTCTTGGGTGTTTTTGTACCAGGCTGCAGTTTGAAATATTATGGGAAGTTTAGAAGGAAGAAAGGTTTCTGCTTGGCGGGTGAGATAATTTTCTCTGGAATCATATTCCAGGAGGCTTCCCTTGATATTTTACATCATATGAAGCTGTGACCCCTTTGGCTTCATGGCATATGTGTCTTTAAAACACACTCTTTGCACAAAAGCTTTGGAAATGCTCTGAAGCCTGAGACTGCAGCAAGGACCAAACCCACGTGAAGTTGTCATAACAACAAACAATAATTTGAAATGCAGATTTTTCATCTCTACTCTCTGGTTGTGATTGAAAGCTGTGGAAAATGGGGGATTTGCTGTGCTGAGATTGTTCCTATTAGAATAAGAAGGTGATAATGGGAGTTGGTAGCATGCCTGAGGGATCAGGAGGATGATTTATGAATACTCCTAAACCATAACAGCCAAACCAAGAATTAGTTGTGTTTCTGTAGAGCCTATCCAACTATTTCTTTGAGCCTATAAGAAGAGTGTGACCACCAGGGTGTCCCTTGGATCTCTGGAACAAACAGCTTTCCTGCAGGCAAAGCCCAAACTTGTGACCCTCTGATAAACCTGTGGAAATTGCAGCATCTTTGGTGTTTGCTTCCAAACAGGTGTTACAGTCCTTGGAGCATATGAAGGGAGTTTGCTGGGTTGTTCAAAAATAGCTTTTGCTGCTGAAAAAATAGTGTTTTCTTTTTGTGAGGAAGGACTTGTGTGATTCCCCCACATCTGTCACTCCATCAGCCACTGCTGCTGTCACCTGCTTTTGTGCTGGTGCTGGAGGTCAGGCTCAGCTCCCAGCCTAATCCATCCCACAGGTGCTCTCCACATGCCCTCTGTAAATCCACAGCCATTCCCTGTACTGCCACTCTGAATCCACGGGGTGCAGCCCTTCTTCCAGATGAAGAAGAAGCACTTTCATCTAAATTATCCCAGTTTTTGTGTGCTCCTCTCCACCATTCAATGCAGGGTGCAGGAACAAGCCATGGCACTGCCTGGGGAGGAGGAGTGAAAGTACAGCCCAGGACTGGCCACTGCCTCACTTTAATATTTTATATCCAGATAAGAGAAAATCACACTCTGCACGTGAACTCTGGCCTATTTCCTCTGCCCTTTCTGGCTTCATTCATGCTCCTTTTGTTACTTTTCATGTTTCATGATGCCTCAAATGCCAGAAATCTTATTTTCCTTGATAGCTTTTGTGATTTCTTTACTCATCCATATCTGTCCTCACTCTTTTCTTGCTCTTATATCTCTGAGAAGCCAACTCATTTCCTGCGCTTTACACAGGGGCTTTTTCTTTTCCTTTTTTTATTTCTAATCTTCATTTCCTTTCTCTGTCCCTGTCCATCCTCTTTCCACTCTCTCATTTCTGTTTTTACTGTCATACCAGCACTTTCCTCAGTCTGCATGGGTAAAATCTAGCCAGTTTGATTTTTATAAAATAATAATCATAAAGTGAATACGCTTGGTATATCAACAGAGGCAAGATTTGTTCTGAGCAGTGTAAATATTCTCGAGATCTCAGAACCCTTGAAATGAATCTTCCACCCTTTGGAAAAGAGGTGCTAATGGAATTTGTTGGTGCTCTGGAGATGCTGGGCCAAGCAGGAGAAGCACATCAGTAGCCTGCAGGTATTTCAGACTTATATTACCACATCATCTATAGAAACAGCTGTTAGACAGGAAAAAGATGGGGAAAATCCAGACACAAGCCTTAGCTGCAATTATTTCTAGTAGCAAGTGCAATCTCCAAAGCTGCAGAGATTTCTGCTTGCTTCAGATAAGTCTCTCAGCTTTGGATGTCTTTTTTGGAGGCTCTTTCAGTGTTGCTTTACTGCAGAGTGGTGGGACAGACTGATGGCTCTGGACAGCTGGTGTCAGATACAGGGTCTTGCCACCACCCCTCTGCTTCCCCTGCAATGCCCCAGACTTTATTTGCACCCCAAAAATTCGACTACTTAACTGCTTTGTCTTTTTTAATAATAGTTTAATAGTGGAATAAACAACACTTATTCAATAATTATTTGATGTTTAGGACAAATCACTGCTATGGCTGCTGCAGCAAGGGCAGTGATTTCATTAAGAGATTTTTATATGCAAAATTTTACTCTATGTTTCATTACTCATGGTGGAATTTATTCCTTCTTCCCTACCTTGCCTGCAGGGTCACAGTTGCAGCCTCTCTCCCTCCCATCTTTCTTAGTAAATACCAAAGCAACACATTCTTAATATTTCAGCAACATCTATTTCCTCTGTCAGCAATCCAATCCCACTATGTCTCCAGAGGCTACCTGAGTCTCTTTCAATGATCCTTTTTTGTATTCCACACTTGGAAAAAAAAAAGAGAGAAAAAACAGTATTTGTATTTGTCTTCAGCCTTAGTGCAATTCCCATTTTCTGTCTGATGCTGCTGCTCTAAACTCCCTGCCCAACACTCCCTTCACCCTGCCAGGGTCTGAGGGGTCAGGCCTTCTTTCCCCCTTGATTATTCCTACACTTGCCCGTTCCTGCACCATCACACGTTTATTTATTTATTGCTACGTAACTCCAGGACTTAACTATTTTTTGCACTATTTTCACCCCTTCTGTGGCCTCAGTTGTTTTCCCCAATAATTTCATCCTAAGGCTTTTTGTTGCTGTATTTTGCTTATCAGGAGAAAATCACAGACCTTGGCTAATTAGAAGTGCTGGGTTTGTGTTACATGAGGTTATGATTGGGTCAGGGGTCCTTAAGCACAGGCCACTGTGTGTTAACCTATGTAATTCTGTGACACATGGATATTTCATTTGAGAGGTGGATATGGATGAATAAATTCAGCCACAGAGACAGAAAACTTGGCAGATTTCAGGTTATGAAATATCTGAAATGCACTTATTCATCAGGCTGCATTCACAGGCACATCCTATCCAGCTATGAATTTGTACTCAAAAAGCAAAATGTCTCCTCCTCCCACTGAATAAGGCATGTGAACTTCTGCAGCTCTCCCAAGGCTTGAACACATGTGGCAGAGTTGGTGCTCTCTGCAGTTTTACTCGTCTGTGATGGGAAAATGGGTGTATTTTTCAAAGTAAAAAATCAACATAAAATCCCAACACAGACAACACAAGTCAAGATGTATATATTCCTGTTAGTGGATCAAAGTAAATACTAGACTTCCCATTAATTCTTGTGTAGAACTAAAAATGTGCATTAAAAGCCATAACAGGTTTATTTGTTTGATAACACATCTTAAACTACATTCCTCTTATTCCAGATAGGATCAGAGAGACAAGGTTTTACAACTGGCCCTGTGCTGCTCTAGCATTTCTCCTAGCGGGATCAGATCAGCCAGGCATCAGTAATTCCCTTACTGTGAATTCCTGGGTAAGGGGTTGGTGTCTAGGAGCTGTGCATTCCGAGTGGGACACCCTGGGTGGGGCTCACACCCCATCTGAATGCGCTGCATGGGCACGAGGAGTACGAGACACAGTGCTTGGAAAAACAGTATTTTCTGATATGTCTCAGGAATGTATCTGAAATTTGGTGCTCTGTCCTCAAACTAGAATTTTCATTTGATGTTGTGCCCAGGATGTGTTTGATCCCAGCATGAAGTGTGACATGGTGCGAGGTAGCCGCTCCCAGCAGCCAGGGAGCCCGGGGCTAGTTTTCTTAATCCAGCTCTGTGTTAATAGCCCCTCTTTCAGCATTTTGCCCTTTTCTGTGTAATCAAGCAACCTCTCCAGACTTTCCTTCGAGTTTGTGGGAGGGTCGAGGTTAAAGCTATTAAAACTGGTGGATTTTTTAATCTGAAGCAGCAAAATTCTGTGTTTGCTTGTGCCAACAGAGTGAGGCATTTGGCCAGGCAATGCTTCACAGAGAGAGGCAGCAGCTGGCCCAGGCCTTGCTGAGTCCTTCTGATATTCCCTTGAAGTGGAGAGACGTGGAGAGCCATCCACTGGGATCACAGGCTGGCTTTCCACATCTGAAACAGCCATGGATAATCCTGGCTGGATCAAAACCCATGGCCAGACCTGCAGTTCTTCCAGATGCTGAATGCAGCCATGGCTAATCTGCTTCTGGGCAATACCTGCCCTTTTAACTCCTTGCTGTGTGCTGTGTACTGCACATGTGGTGTGTTGGCCAAAGAGGGCACGTAGCATTCCTTAATCTGTTTGGAGAGGCATCAGAAGTCACTGAGAGCCACTTCACTGGGAGCTGTGACGAGAATTTTTAATTCCCCTCTTTGCAGCATGACATATTTTCAGCCTGGATGGCTCTACTATGATGCTAAGGAGTCTAAAATAGCACTTTTTTCTGCTGATGTAATTTTACATCAAATACAGGACATCATCACTTTGGTGGCAGAACAGGGACGGGGTGTGAAAGTCCTGTGCATCCTCAGAGTGTTCTGCAGTTTCTGGGACTTTGTGTAATTTTCTGGCACTGCCAGCAGGTCTTGAGCTTCTGTAGTTCAAATAATTTATTCATCATTTGAAAAGACAGTAAAGTTAGGTGAGATATGAGGAAGAAATTCTTGGCTGTGAGGGAGGTAAGGCCCTTGTACAGGTTGACTCAGAGAAGCTGTGGCTGCCCCATCCCTGGAAGGGTTCAGTGCCAGGTTGGACAGGGCTTGGAGCAACCTGGGATGGTGGAAGGTGTCCCTGTCCATGGCAAGGTGGAATGGGACGAGCTTTAATGTCTTTTCCAACCCAAACCATTCCATGATTCAATGATATTTCCACCCAGCCCAAGAAAAAACTATTTTTAGGCTCTTTTGTTCTCACAGGTGTAGCTGAGCCGCTAATAGAAAATTCTTGGTTTGCCTGAGGTTGGCAGAGCTGCAGGCAGGAGGCTCATGGTGCTTTCACCACTCTCACACGTTTCCCTCAGGCTGCCCTTGACACCACGTTTGAGACAAGCGTCGATTTGTCTGTCAGTAATTTTGGCAGCATCACAGCTCCTTTTAATCAGCTCTTTAAAGGCTTCACGGCTGGTGGCCAAACTCCTGCTGCAGATTCAATGGAGCAATTTACTCTTCAGCTTCTCATTGCGCCTGAATCTATTGCACAATGGCATGATGTGGTCTGATGTGGGACAGAGCTGTGCTGTCCCTGCATCTCTGTTCCTGCATCCTCTGACACCCCTGCACTGGCACAGGGGGATGCAAAGCTTTGGGGAACATCAGAGATTGAGCCAATACAAGCAGTAGGGAGACAGCAAAACACAGGGTGCATCTTCTTTGGTTTCTCATGGAGATGGTCAGCCCACCACAGGAATAAGATAATCTTATCCATCCCCCTCACATGCATCAGGGAACACATTTTTTTCTAACTTGTCACTGTCAGCAGCAGCACTGCTCTCTACAACCACCTGAAAGGAGGCTGGAGTGAGGTGGGGGTCAGTCTCTTCTGCCATGTCTCAAATGGATGGACAAGAGGAAATGCCCTTAAGTTGTACCAAGAGAAGTTCAGATTAGATATTAGAATTATTTTTTTCCCTAAAAGACTGGTCAGGCATTGGAATAAGTTGCCCAGGAAGGTGATGGGGTTGCCATCTCTGGAAGTATTCAAGAGGCATCTGGGCATGACACCTGGGGATGTGGGACTATGCTGTAATCCAGGCAGCACCTAATCAAGGTCCAGATCAACTCTGGCATTTAAATAGCTCTTACTCCATCTTAAAGGTAAGTTGGAACTATCTTTACATTTTTGAGGACTAGCCCTAATATTTCATTTTGGATTTTCTATGTTAAGCAGAACAACTGCAGTTTTCCTGCAGCTGAAAAGCATAATTTCTCTGACTAAAACAAACCCCCAAGTCCTGTTTCTCTGATCCTGGGCTATTTGGCAGCATGCTGGATATTACTCTATTCACAGGAGACGTTATTACCAGGAATACAAGCAGGTTATTATTAGTCATGCTCTGCCTGGGTTTTGATGGGTCTCTCCAGGATCTGTTTCTATTCGCTGTTTATTTTCATTAGTGGTTTGAATGATAGAAGTGATGATATGGTTACAGAACTTGCAGCTGATAGGGGTGGGAGCTGTTTCAAGCCCTCTGGAGCATAGGATTGTGACTCAGGTTGACCTTGGCTCGTGGTATTTCTGCTTTGCACAAGATAAAATTCAGTATCAGGGGTCTTCAATATCAAAGTCTTTTTCTTAGGGCAAAATCAGGTCTGAAGAGGTGGGAAAAGTGACCTTGGCAGAAATGTTTGCTGAAAGGATTTGGGGTTTACTCTGGATCACAGTAAATCCACCTAGAGTTTAGTAACCCTCAATAGGTGGTTTCAGGCTGTGGTCAGACCCCCCTGGGAGGTTTGGAGCTCCTTTGTGGGGTCTTTAGGACTTGAATAAGAACAGTTCAATGGAAATTTTGAAAGTTCACACACTGAAAAATGTCTGCAAGCTTTTCATTTGGATTTTAAAGATGTATTTAGAGTTTTTATTTATTATTTAACCGCATTGTTAATGTATGAAGGCTATTTTCACAAGGTGCACAGTGGGCCAGTGCTTCTCTTAGAATATGACAGATTTCTACTGCATTTCCTGGCTTCAGCCAGTTAGAGAAGGTCTCATTTAATCATGGCAGGACTGACCCTATTATTAGGCAAGTCCATCTTTGTTAGGTTTTCACTGGAATAAAATAGTATCTGACCCCATAACAGATTCCCTTTCAATGAACTACTGGCAAAGCTCCTTGTGAAGGCTCTTGTTCGAATGCATTCTTGGCAAAGCTCTGGATAATGAGATTTCCATTGAATAAGCTGTTAGCTGAGCACCTTTTAACTCAATTCGGAGGGTTAGAGAGGAGCCCTGGGACTGCCCAGTTTGGTCTCTGGCAGAGTCACTGGACAAGCAGTCTGTCCCTGTTCCTGGGAACAGGACATCAGGATACCATCACCTCCATGGTCAAGCCCATGTGGGGCTTGGAAATTCCTCAAAAATCATCAAAATATTTTATTGAGTACAATGACATGGATGCTGAGGACAAACATTCCTGTCCCCATGAGCTGAAGATGGTTCCAGGTTTACAGTCTGATGTGTGAAGTGGGGTGACCTTGAGTATAAATTTTTGGGTAACACCTCTCTAAATAACTTCTCTAAAACTCTTCTTCTCTGTACTTCTGGAGATATTCAAGATTATTCCCTCATTCGTGTCATTCCTGGAAAGGTGGTAGCAAGCGTCCAGGCACTGTGAACAGAACACACCTCTTTCTCTTCCCAAATATAATTTTTTATTTCAGCTTTCCATCTGAGTTTGGGATTATAAGTGGTCAGCTTTCATGCTACAAATCTTCATAATGGGATTAAGCGGATAAGGACATGTAGAAAATGATTAGTGCTCTCCTGGGAGCCATTAATGGTTTGTAAAGTTCCTCATAGCAGTAACACCTACTGAGTTGGGTTGTGCAGGAAGAAACTTGCACTTCCTTTAATACTAATTTTAGAGAGGCTGCGGCTCTCTGGGTAATGAGTATTGATTCCTTGGAGATCTGCTGAGAATTGTTAAGCAGATAGATTTAATCAGAAGTGGGATTCTTGTTGTAGTGCAAATACAAAGAAAATCACACATTTCATTAAGTTTCTTGGGGATGAAGATAGGCAGGGAAGATGAAAAACCTCAATTCCCTTCCTTTGGATGCTGTCTGCTGCTCTGCAGGACCAGAAGCAGCCTCTTCCAGATAACAGATTTTTGGGATAAAATGGCCTCAAATTCTCTTATTTGAGGTCCCAAGCACCTCTTCAGCCACACTGAGACAACCTGTGGGGGCTTCATTGGGCCAAATGAGACAACCTGTGGGGGCTGCGCCTGCACTGCAGAGCATTATCTGACATGGGGTCAGGGCTCCCAAAGCCCTGTTGTTGCAAACCAACACATGTGGAACTGAGATGGGGATGAGAGCTCCTCCACAAAGACCTTATTTAACATCCTACTGCAGCAAGAGCCCTTTCTCTGAAGGCACCTGCCATTCTGCTCTGCTGCAGAGAAGAGCTGCAGGATTGGCCCCCAAAAGGGAAACCCTCCTCTTGCTCTGTGGTTTTGGTGTTTGGCACTGTGAGGAGTGAGATGCATGCTCAATCCTGTTTGTGCTGCAGCCAACGTGGATTTGGGATGTTCGTGGAGCACGTCAGAAATCTGTGTCTAGCTGAGTTATTACTGTGCTGGCTGGGCATTACAGCTGAGCTCAGGCAGAGGGACAGGGACCCCCTCTTGCTCCCCATCCTGACAACTTCATCAGGCTCAATATTGTGTGAGCTTTAAATAGAGATATCATGTGGAGTTATGTCATCTTCTGGAGGGAGGTCTGATCCAATTGAATTTGGATATCTCACAGTTTAAAACTGAATTTGGTTATCTCAAACTTTACACTTTTTATACTCTCTGCTTTATGGTGAAGGATGGATGCACAGTAAATCATAGAACATCCTGAGCTGTAAGGGACACAATTAGGACCATCTAGTCCATGTAACTTGGTGAAGCAGGAAATGCTTTAAAATTCTGAAAAGTTCCCTGAATGGAAACAGTAATCTCAAGTGCAAGGCATGAGAAGAGCAATAATGGCCAATGGTGAACAGAAAAAAATAAATATCAGCCCTACAGGTTGGGTCCTTGATGCTGAAAGTAGAGGTTCCTTGAGGAAATTACATGGCTGGCAGCCAAAGGAGCTCTTCCTTCTTCAAATGCTTCCTAATTAAGTTCTGGCTATTAATCTGTATTCCTGGGTCAAAGTTCTTCTATGAAATAACAAGTTAATATGAATCATCTTGAGGAAGAGGCAGGAGGTTGGTTTGATTTGAAATCGGGCGTCACCAGCCCATGGGAAGCAGAAACAGGCTGGTTTGTGTCTGAAGCAGAGTGAAAGTTTTGGATTTTTTTTCATTGATCCTAAAGCTGCATGGGCTGCCCTGTTCTCCAATGTACTGATTAAGGGTGATTATAGAATTGTCTGGGAAAAAAGTACAATTGGATTGTACTTGCCTTGTGCACCCATTGTAATTGCCATGCAGAGATGTTCCTGTGTTCCTCAGTGCCAGGCTCTAATCCTCTGAATGGTTCATCCCCTCTAATATTTTTCATAACATGGCACTGTTATTTACCCAGATAACTCTGCTCATGGCAGAGGAGGACATCTTCTCTACCACCAGCTCTGCCCAGGCAGGAGAACTTCAGTGAACTTTGGGCTCAGCCTTTTGGTAATCATCATGGCAAAGCTGATGGGTGAAACTCGAGATTGAAATTAGAGACTTGCTGGAGCTGAGGGGTGTTTGGGATCAGGTCTTTCATCTCCTTTGGTATAGAGTGGAACAGGAGCAGGATCTTGGAGGTGCCTCCAAGGCACAACCATAATTTATAAGGGTGTAATGTGACTCCTACATAATTTGGAGTGAGTGAGGTGGTTAGGAGAGAGTGATTCAAATATCTCACCCTTTCATGAATTGCCTGATATTCTCTTCTCTGTCCCAGCACAGCAGCCACAGCTCATGTCAGTGTGCCCATTCTTACCTCCCCTGTATCCTACTGCATGAAAAAAACACCTCACCACACTTAAGGAGGACCTGTGTGAGTGCACTTTTCTCTAAACACCTAATTTCCAAACAGGCCAATTGCACTTCTCCTCTAATATGCAGCTGTGACACTGTAATGACTCATAAAGCACCATTCTGGGTGCCCTCCTGTGTCCATGGGAGCAGCCACAGCACCTCGCCTTTCTGCTCTGCCTCATCTTCCCTGACCCAAACTACTCACAAAGTCCTGCTTTATTAGGCAGGAGAACCTCACAGCAACTTGGTTTTTAAGTTGGGTGCTTGTTGTCCATTATCAACTGCCCCAAAGATGATCTCTGCCTTCCAGAATAGCTGATCCTTCTGAACAGTCATTTTTATTAATCTGAGATTTGACTTGGGAGACTCAGGAGTACAAATATGAACCTTTTTCTTAGGGCTGAAAGTATGGATGGAATTTAAAACAAGTGAGGAAAGAGGCTGTGAAAGACATCACTGTTATTCACCTCTATGGGGCAACATATGTGATGAAAAGCAGGGAGGAGGAAAATATATCACTGGTAATTGAGACAAACTGTATGAAGAGAGGAACAGACAGAGGCCAAGAGAGATTCTCATGTTGGATTCAAAAAGCAGATTAAAAAACACCAGCAGAGAAATTAAATTAAAAGTAGAGGAATGGAGGGTAGAGATATATTCATCTCTCATTAGAAAAATTAGTATTAAAATAAGATATTCTAGGCAGGTAAACTTTGGTACATTCAACAGCAGCTTCATGGAGTGGTTCATGGAACTCCCAGATCCAGTCACTGTCCATACTGTGGACAGAAGGGTGGCCTTATGGATTCACCATGTGGAGTTGCCAAGGAAATCACAGCTAATAACTGAAGAGCTGGCTCTGAAAATCTTGCTTTTGTCTCCTCACCCCTCCAGCCCAGCCCCTAGAAGAGACAGAACCAGTCCACTTCTCCTCAGCCTCAGAGGTCAGTTGACACCAGGGTAATCTCATCTTTCTGGGCTTGGGTGCTTACTGGCATAGGCCCCCATTTCTCCTGTTTTTTCATGGACAGAACTGATCATGTTGTCTCCAGGCCAATTAAAATGCCTGTGTGCCACCCCCTTCTGCACGGGCTGGATATGCAGCCCAGAAGGGAGCAGGGAAACAAACCTGTTTTCCCTTTTTCTCCATCTCCTGCCACTCTCCCCATCCCTAATTGAGATCTGCTGAAGGAGATGAGGAGGCAGTTTGGGGGAGGTGGGTAGAGATGGTTTTCATTAATCCGACAGTTGAAGGTTCCTTGTGTTCTGCCTAATCCTTTGTTTGCCCTCGATCTGTATCAACTGTGAACACAAGCCATCAGTTTAATTAGCGGGAAATAGACAGGAGCAGCAACACAGAGCACTGTGGAGCTTCCTCTCCTTGCTCTGAGCGGATCACTCTAGTCTGGAGCTGCATTTTGAACTTTGGAGAAGGTGATGGGAGATGAGATAAAATGCAGTTCTGCTATTTGATGCCACTTTTAGTTTCCACTGCAAAGCTGCAGCACTGGAAGGCTTTAACTTGGGCACAGCTGGGGGCATGTGGATGTTCATGATCATTCCCTTCTTCTGGAATTTTATTTTGCAGGATATACCCCAGGAATACCTTGTTGCAGTAAAGGCAAACGCTTGGGAGAGGGGTGGAAGCAGTTCAGAAATTCCCTTTATGGTTCCCTGATTTTAGAATGGAAGGCAAAAGCAGGGAAGGTGGGTGATGAATCCATGCCCAGTGCACTGCTCCTTCTGCATCCTTGATGTGTAAATAACAGATAAAGGTACTGGATAGAGTTTTCCTGAGAAAAAGGAACTTTCAAAGTCTGTAGTGTTTGGCTTTGATAACCATTCTTTAGCCTATGCCCAGAGTGTCCAGCACCACAGTATCTCATCAGCTTTAGCCCAAGGTGTGATTCTGTGATCAAAGTGCAGCCTTTAACCAGCCTGTAGCAGAAAGTTCTTTCTCAGCATCTCTTTCCAGTAACACTGTTCTCTCTTAGTGTTGGTTTGTGATTCCATTCATCCTTGCAAAGGAAATAACCCAGGTCAAACCAAGTCATGCCTTTGCACCCCTGCATCCTCACCAGGAAAAGTCCTGTAAATCTCTTATAAGTAGGGTTTCCTCCTTTTCATTAATCTTATGGTTTAAAATGACTTTGTAATGAAACTTCTTAGGACTTCAGTTCATCATGAACTTTTGCTAAAGAACCTAACAAACCCCCTTCTAATTGATCCAGTGTGTTCTGTCTCGAACCATGGAAGATTCAATCCAATGGGGAAAAATGAATAAAAATATCCCCAGAGGTGTGCATGTTAGAGCTCACTTGAGAGTCCATTCCAACTCAGAATATTCTGTGATCTGGAAATGAAGATTAAATATTTCAACTTCTGAAGCTGTATTTTTCCCCCCAAGTAAATCATTTGACCGAGCACATGTTTCTGGATCTGCACTGGCACAGAAAGCACGTGGGAAGATGCTGCTTCCAGGAGGCTCACATGGATGGAGAAGGGTTTGTATAATGAAATCCCACTCTCCTTCAGAAACTTACAGGCAGTACACAATTAGTGCTCTGACTCTGAGCTGTTTGGGTGTAGCAGGATAATTCCCAGTTGCCAACTTTCTTCTCCATTTCCAGGCTGACTTTCAACATCTCTTTGTTTTGTGCCGCATGACTTTCTGAGTAATAGGAGATGATTTACTGGATGTCACATCTAAGCTTTGATGAGCTCTAAGGTGAATCTTCAATAAATTGAATGTTTTTCAAGAGCACAAAGCTACATGCAAAACTAAACAACCAAAACCACCCTGGGTTTGCTGCCTGCCAAGCTCTTGACTTCCAGAATGTCAGTCTCTCAGCAAAATGATTTGCACTACACAGTAATGAGCTTAGTTGTTGCTTAGATATCCAGAAATGTTTGTTATAGTTAATATGTTCATTTTTAATAGTTATAAGTATGCAATATTTATTATACATTGTTCTATATAGAATTTATCATGGATATTTAATATAATAAACAGTATTAAATATATTTGTACAGGGTTGCCTGTCCCTCTTGGAGACACTCAGGAGTGACATTTTGCTCCTTACAGCCAGTGTAGCTTCAGTATCTACCCACAGGTTTTTCGTAACTCCGTTTTCTTGTGAAAGTTCCTGTGTTCCAGCCACTTCTTGGTCTTCCTGGCATAAACTGAACAAATTAATTAATTTAAAATCTGGATTCTTGATTAAGATCAGGCCTCAAATATCCTCTCTCTTCCTTCCCAACATATCCGTGCTGGGCACTGTGTGGGATATTCATGGAATCACAGAACAGTTTGGGTTGAAAGGGACCTTCAGGATCCTGTATGTCCAATTCCCAGTTCTGGGTGGGTTAACAGGGTGGCGAATTAAAATAAATGAATTGATGTGTTGTGTCCATGTCAAAGGATCAGCCTCTTCCTCTCTGTGCTTGCACACACAGATTAGGTGTGTTACAATAAATCAATGTTACAATAATCAGTTCCTACAGAGGCGCTGGAGGAATGGCAGGACTGCAGAGATGGATAAAGCTGAGGTTTTATCAATCTTTCATCAGTAAACATTGCAAATGATCGATTAGACAGGGAAATGTTCAGGACAGCTTTTGATTATCAGATTGTCAGGTTCTTCAGCCTCCCTGAACTGCACTGGGGCTGCCAGGGATGCTCCAGCTGGGAGCATCTCATCCCTTGGCACGAGCCAAGGGCTTCCATCCCCTCACCATCCCCTGTGCCAAGGGCAGGGTGTTTCTCACCTTCCATCCATTCTCGGGCACATTGCAATTATTGAAATCAAACCACTTGAAAATATCTCGGCAAACAGCACCGATTTGGAATTAATCACAGTTTTAATTCGACAGAAAGCGATCCCACTCTGCTGGCTGCGACGTCTTCTCTCCACTCCCACCCACAGAGCCGCTGCAGGGTGTCTGAGGGAAATGAGACGTGCAGCCTACCCTGCCTGGTAAAAGCCTGTTTAAGTGATCATCCACAGACTTGGTTGCAATATTAGGCAGTAAAACAGGTTTTCTAGAAAATGAGATTGCCCGTGGCACTGGTAAATCCATTCAGAGATTCACAGAAGTTGGGTGGATATCGTGGCATTTGGGAAGCAATAGGTATTTTTCTTTCTTAATAATTCTGATATGGAGGGACTATAAATTAAGTAGTTTTCAAAGGCAGGACCTGATCCTGCTCTTGCTGTTGTTTCTTACCTGTTTTGGTCTCACCAAAATCTTTGATTACATAGATTTTAATACAGGGAAAGGAAGCTGGGATGTAATTTCTGAAGTAACTCTAAAATCCAAGTATTTTTCCTGCTTTCTGGTAGGGTCCATGTACCTGGAGAGTGACTGGCTCTGCTCCATCAAAACCTGATGATTTTATGGGAGGAAAAAGAACAAATGAGTGTTTTACCCGGGCCAGGGCGTGACAAGGGTGATGGTCTTGGCCTCAGACATCTTTTGGGAAGGATCCTTATCCCAGCAGCACATGTAAGACCCCTGGGATGGGTCTCTATCCAGGCTAGCTGGTTTACCCCAACACTTATTTCTCTGAATGAAGTGAGATGGGAGATCTGTGCAACGTGTCGTTTTAGTAAATTAAGCGTTACAAATGCTGCTGCCACCCTTCCCCCCTCACATATGTTCCCACTTTTTTTGTATTAAAAAAACAAATAGTCTGCAGAGGAAAACTCCTGAATCTTATTGCCTCATCCATCGCTTCCCAACCCAGGAGAAGCCTTGTGTTGTAGATAACAACTGGATGCTCTTGGTCCTGGTGGTACCAGGAATGGAATGGGTCCATAATAAGATTCTGCCTGTTTGTGCCTCTTCCTTGCTAGATTTGCTTTTATATATTGCTGTGTTCCAAGAGGAAGAAACAAATAAGTACAAATCTTTTCCCTAGGGCTTCAACAACAGTTGGGAGGATTTGGATTACTGTTGGCTGGGATTAAGTGTCTGGTGTGGGCTTGAAGAGATGAACCCCAGCAGTGGCAGAGGACATGGCTCTGGCAGCATCCTGGCACTTGAATGTAGAAGTGGGGGGAGTCAGGGAAAAGCAGGATATTTCTTTTCCTTACAGCCAATATTTTATTCAGAATTGGGAATGAAGAAAGGTAAAGGAGTTCTTTAGACTGGAGAAGACTCCGGCGAGGCCTTAGAGCCCCTTTCAGTGCTTAAAGGGGCTCCAAGAGAGCTGGAGAGACAGGACAACAGGGAGTGGCTTCCCACTGCCAGAGGGCAGGGTTAGAATGGCTATCAGGAAGAAATTCTTCCCTGTGAGGGTGGTGAGGTCCTGGCACATGGTGTCCAGAGCAGCTGTGGCTGCCCCTGGCTAGAAGTGTCCAAGGCCAGGCTGGACAGGGCTTGAAGCAACCTAGGATAGTGGAAGGCATCCCTGACCATGGCAGGGGTGGAAGGAGATGAGTTTTAAGGTTTCTTCAAGCTTCTGTGGTTCTGGGACTCCCAAGAGTGCCTAGCCAGGCCCTGGGCAGGGAGGAGAGGAAATGGTGCATGGCTGGCAGGAGCAGAGCAAAGGACATCTCTGGCTATGAGGTGGATGCAGAGGAGGTGTGAAAGGCAGCCCAAGGCTCCAGTCTTGTGCAGGGGGGAAAGCAATGCCTTCAAGCACCATCCCCAGCTTGCCCTGCATTATCTGCTGGCAAATCCAGAGGAGATCCAGCAGAGAGCAGACTTGGTAACCCTAATGATCCCACAGAGGATTGATGCTCCAACAAACCTGTCAGAGCACATGACCTGACTTCTGGGAAGTGCTGAAATATCTCTGGCTTCAAGCACAATCTGAGGGAATTGCGGGTGTTTGCATCCCTGGTTCTGACAGAGGGAGATGTGCTGGCTCCCTGTGCTGCCCAGCTTCCAGAGATATTAAGAGGCTGCTGTTAAGCAAACTGCTCCGACATCATCCTTGGGATGTGTGCCAAGGTTCAGCCTGGTGCAGTCTGAAAAGGGAAGATAGAGAACCTGGGGAATGGAGATCCATCACAGAAGCACTGACAGTTGCTTAACTGAAATATTTTCTAGCCCTGATGGCAGGATAATTTTGTATATCTGACTTTATTTTTAGAGTTTGATTGATAGCCACAAAGAGGAAAGAAGAGAGCTGGAATTTTCTTCCAAAGGAGTCTGCAAGCCCAGGTTTCCTGTTGTGCCATGTTACAGTTATTTTCAACATGATTCTTGTTTCTGATTAGAATAATTCACCATATTTCTGCAGCTGGCAGGAGGTTGAAGCAGTTTGTGCAATGCAAAATGTAATAGATGTTTCAGAAGGCAGGGAAAAATATTTAGCAAATCTGGAGTTGAGTCCCATTTCTCTTAATTTGGCTAAACAAGACTGTAGATAAGGCTTTTGCTTTTGCAGAGCAGGAATTTCAATTACTTGCAGGAAGTTTGCAAATTAAGAAGAAGGTTAACAATGAAAATAATTTCCTTAGGTTTGGAGCTCTGCAACGTGATTTAGAAGTGATTAAAATGATAAGCAGCTCTGTAGTCCTTGCCAGTGCCTGTGCACTCCAGTTATTTATGGCAGTGAGTGCTGGGGAGCAGGACTCTGTCCTCTCCCAGCAGCTGGTTGCTGCTGTTTTGGTGCCTCAAGTAGCATGAAGGAGCTGTTGGTTCCCATTGGGATTTTTTCCTAGGGAGACAAAGGTTAGAAGCCTGGAAGCAGATAATGCTGGAGTTATTTTTCCTATATCACATCTTCATTCTTCCTGACCTCTCACTATTCCTGATGTTCGGCCCTGGGTTGCCTCAATCTCCTTGTGGGTTCCTTATGTCCAGTGGCTGAAGTGGGTGGCATAGACCAAGCCAAGAGAAGCAGGGACCTTGCCTCCAGCTGTGTGTCTAAAAGCAGGTTTATTTACTTTTTCTGGGGTACCACTGAACATAAGGACCCACCTTTGCCTGTGGAGTCACCCAGGCTCTGGAGGGAGACAGCCAACAATAGGCTCATGCCCACCCAGGTTCTGAGGAGGTGCCATCTCCAACTCTTCTAGAGCCTCCTGGACTGGCCTGGACATATCCAACACTTTGGTCTTTCCAGGGAAAAACCAAGGGCATAACATGTCAGAGGTGACTGTGTTACCAACCTTCTTGCTTTAGTACAAGTTCAGCCCAGGTGGAGCTGCTGATATCAAAGAGACTCTGGAAGGGCTTGATCCAAGCCTAGATCCAACCAGGGATCTCATATTCTATTTAATCTAATAAAGAGGCTAAAATAAGTATTGTTCCAAAAAAACTGAAAACGAGCCATCCTATTTAAGAAAAAAATCACCCCCCAAAAAATCAGTATTGATTTCCATTGAAATGGGAATGGGGTTATTATATAAATACCACAGGGATGGCATAGTTGAGGAAAGGGGTTTGTTATACCCTAAAGGCCAGGTTAGTCTACATTTAGTTCCTCTGGATGCTCCCAGCAGCTTTTTACAGGGATGAGGTAGTCCAAAGGAGGCTGGAGGACCAAGAGCAGCCCTTGACCCATTTTAGTGCCATCTCCAGCAGCAGCAGCAGGATCTTTAGGCATCACGTTTGTGCATAAAGCCCAGAGACAGAAAGCTCATGGCCAAATTAAATAAAGTTACCAGTGTTTTCAGTGTTGTTTTATTTATTTTCTGTTCTATTTTTTCTCAGTCTCTCATTAGGCAGCAGCTATTCTCTGGCCACTTTTATTCTCTTCTCATCAGTTGGTTGCATTGATAATCAATCTTTTGAAGCACAGGGTCCTTTTCAGGTTTGAATTCTTTGGATTTTATTAAATAAATGTGCATTTGTGTAGAATGGAAACTTTGCTTCTTATCAGGATCATCTGTCTTGGTGAAATGACTTGGAACAGCTGTTCCATGAAGCAAAATCTGATAGAAACACAGGGACTGGATATAAACACAAACATTAGTCACTATGGAAACTAAAGTTATTGCAAGATGCCTCCAAAAAGCTGTGTTTCTATATGTTTCTCATCCTAACCAAATATTCCTAGGGGATTTTGCCAGCCACTTCATTTAAAGCTGTCTGGGAATGTTCTGCTTCCATGCATATGGATCACTTGGGAGCAGCACCACAGCTTTGGGTACCACAGAGCTCTGCTGTCAAAATTGATGGGTTATTGATTTATCCCAATTCCTGGAAGCAAAGGACAAACCAGCATTTAAAAACATCAAAGGGCAAAGCTGAATCTAGGGACTTCTGGAAATAAGATCTTGAGCTTTAGTCTGTGGGTTTAACCCACTTCTAGCCCCATATCCCCTCCCAGCAGGTATCTCTGTGGTATCGAGGGTCTGTGCTGGGCTGTAATCTGGATAATCTGGGGGCTTTGCTCCTCCATCTGCCAGTCCTGTGACTTTGCCATGCATTTTAAAAATATATTGATGAAGGAAGCTCTATCCCCTGCCAGAAGGGCTGCAATTAAAAACCAGTTCCTCTGTTGACAGAGGAGCTGCATCTTTAGACAACCCTTGGAGACTGTAAAAATAAATGTGATTGCTGGATGAGACTGGCACCTTGCAGAGATGAGCCAGCACAGGCAGAAAACGAAGTTTGCAAGGTACAGAAATCACCACCACAGGGCAAAAATGGTTCTATTAGAAGGGAACAACTTGTGCAGCCATGAGTGGTGTGATGGCCCTGGGGTCGTGCAGCATCAGAAGACAGTCCTAAACCGCCTGCAAAGGAGACATTTCCCCTCTGCTTTTTTCGGCCTTTGTCTCCTTTTTGCAGGAGTTTTAAGAAAATCCTTGGTCTCCATAGCAACTGCTGGCTCTGTGGCACGTGTGGCTTCCCGCAACACACGCGGGGACCGGGGACCTCCAAACCGGGGTGTGGCACTCAGCTCCCAGACAGAAACAGTGACTGAGGCCCTGCCTGCTCCCACCCCTCAAATCCTGCACTCTGGGCAGCCGGAGGGATGCGCTTGACTGGCACTTTTCTCCCTTTTGTTGACAATGTGGCGAAGGTTTGGGTGCCTGCAGGGAGCAGAGATGCAATCTCTCATCGTTAATCACCAATTAATCACCCAATCCCCATCCTCAGGCTGTTGCCATCCTTCCTTAATTGTCTGTCTTGAGCAAGGTGGGGAAATTACCCCACTGAAAGGATGGTTTAGGCATTAGAACAGGCTGCCCAGGGAAGTGGTGGATTCACCATCCCTTAAAGTGTTCAAAACCGAGTGGATGTGGCACTTGAGGAAAGGTTTGTGGTGGTCAAGGCACTGCTGGGTCAGTGGTCGAACTGGATGATCTTAGCTTTCCCATCCTAAATAATTCTGTGATGATTATTAGTTGTTGAATTCCTCCAGTGGAGCTAGGAACACATCACAGCAGAGCAATGGGTCAGGCACTGTGTGTGAAGGTCTTGTCTCTCCCTTGACCAGCAGTTGCTGCCAAAATGCAATTCCCATTGGAAATTTAGGTGGTGGGATTTTTTCTCCCACTGTGTCTTTCTTCTTTATTATTGTATCACTCATTATCTTTACCCAAAATCCCCTTTTAAACTGAACCCCTCCTCCACTGATCACCCACACGATTGAGCAGCACTCGAGCGAACAGAAAACCCAAGGAGAAAAACAATATCAAGCTGGGTGAATAGACAGTTCCTGATTAATCCAGCGAGATTTGGGTATCTGATTCACTCAGACTCCTTCTCCTCTCTGCAAACCCCAGCCTGTTCCTGTAAGCCTATCCCATGCCAGACTGAGCTGACTTGGCAGGCACTGGGCTCAGCAGAATAAATTATCCCGGCTTGTCAGCTCCTTCCCCCTGCTTCTTGCAGGGATTCATCATTACTGGGAAGAGGAGGGTGCTGTGCTGGTATAACCACAACGGGTTTGGCCTAGGGGATCGTGTCATTATACCCACAACAAACATTTGGAATAAATACTAAATCGTCCCACAAAGTCAGACCCTGTTAGCAGCAGCAGAAGCCGAGTGGTTCCAACACTGGGAACGAGGAGCACAGGAGGAGGAGGTTTGGGTCATTCAGCCCTTCCAAGGAGTGATTCATAGAATCAGGATGGATTTGCTTGGAACGGATCTCAGAGATCATCTGGTTCCAGCCCCTGCCCTGTGCCAGCCCAGGGAGATGCCTCCTGCATAACTAAACTTGTGCTCTGTGCCTTTAGGATGCACGAGCTGCGGGGACACCACATCCATCTCCCCTCCAGCCAGCAGCAGCAGCGGCATGGTATGGGCTGGGAATCCTGTTCCATTTGCTTTGCCTTCTCTCTGCATTAACTGGCCCTTGGTACCCCCAAAGAGCTTCCTCTACAAAACAAGAAAAGTTAAGCTGACAGGGTAATAATAATTAGAATATTATCAAGAATTAGGGTAATTATAAAAAAAAATTTGAGTCTTATTCATTTACCTCCCGTTTTTTTGAGTTATATTAAATCCTCAGCACCCAGCTGAGCCAAGCACTGCAGTACCTGTTCCAGTGTATCCCTAAGGGCATGTGCCTGCAGTGAGCTTCCAGGTAGGATCGCAGGTAATGAGACAGAGGTGAGAAACATTCCCTGGTACATCAGGACAGAAGAAAACCCCATGGGAGAAGGGAACTGCTTCCAAGAAAATGGTTTCATAGTCATGGCTGATGACCAAAACAGTGGTTGAACTGACTGAGGCCTCCTGAGTGTTTAACCTTGGGGTTTGTAATGATGGATCCAGGCTGGGCAGTAGGCAGTTTCCCCAAATCCAGCATAATTGGGTCTTTAATCTGCTCACAAGATTCCTTAGCTGGATACCGACGTTATCTTCTCCTTTGGATGAGGGATGGTACAAAAAGGAAAAGGAGGATAAAAGAGGCACATGATGTGAATTTATTTGCATCTTCCAACAATAATCCAGTCATTCTACCCGGGAAATGCCTGTCCTGCTTAATGCCCCTTTATGCAACTTTTTTTCATGGTGGCCAAGAATTTGGTTTTTTATTTGTTTGCAGATTTCTTTTGCCGCAGTGAAAAATGAGGGGCAGAAAATGCCATTCCAATTTTTTTTTCAATTTTTTTATGATTTATTTTGTAAGCAGTGGCTTGGGTGGGGATTGTCTGAGCCCCCAGGGAAAGTTCCAAGTCCTGAAGCCCCAGCTCTGCTGCTGCTGCTGAGATCCATTGAAGCAAGTCCCAGCAGCTCCAAAGCAATTCCATTTCCTACAGCAAGAAATGGCACTTGTTGGGGTGGTCACTTCCATCCCACCTTTATACCAGCCAAGACTCCAGCTCCATCCTCAAATGCTCCCAAATCCCAGGCAGAAAACTGCATGTAACACTTTGCTTCTTTTGCATAAATTTCATCTGGAAAAGGCAGAATAGGGAGGATTTTGGAATGAGTGCCTTATTTCAGCTTCGCTTGCTAGAAATGATCCTGTTGCTCCGAGTAATTACACAATAAATTTGTGAGAGGGATATAAAGCTGTAAAAGCAGTGGTAATGGTTTGCAATTTAATAGCTGGATTGTAAATGAATTTTCCTATAGCAGCTTTAATGCAGCGGGCTGCTACAATTAAGAGAACATTCTTTGGGGTGCCTTTAATTTTTTGTTGTTGTTGTGAAGTTCAGTGCCATTAATTTCCTGGTTTGAAGAAACCAAATCGTTAACTACTTCAAGCTGTAAAAGCCAACTTTGACTTCCTCTGCAGCCAACAAAATTTTGTCCCAGAAAAGCTGTTTTTACCCCATTTGGCTCTTGCATTTTCTTATAGGAGTGAGTGGGGGGTTGCCCCATGTATTGAGCTTATGCCCTTCATTCTGTTTTCATCATCACCCATCTTACTCCTGTGATATGCGACGTCTTCTGTCATTGGAGTGGAAAGATTTGGCCGTGCAGGGAGACCCTGCTCACAGCATTTAGCATATCTTCTTAATTTATTACTTTATAAAGGATTATTTCAATGGAATGTGTGTGTATTGCACTGCTCTATGTGCCCCCCTCTCCAGCCTTGGGCTCTCTGGGCACAGGGGGTCCCTATTTTGCCCCCACTGTGAGGATGCTCTGTGCAGCAATAGAGCCCTCTGATCCCCCCCCCC
>VYXF01006639.1:260304-272215 GCA_013397295.1 Polioptila caerulea
CCCCGTGAAAGAGCTCATCCGCAGTTCCCATTTCTCCCTCTTCCCCTTTCCAAATCTCTGGATTTCAAATGTCATTCTCAGGCAGCTCAAGGCTTTGGAAAAAATATTCCTGGAGTGGGTGGCCCCAGTACTGCCCCTTCCTGCAGCAGTGCCAGCGACAGCTCTTGGTTTGCCTCATCAGGCTCCTCTTCTCCTTCTCATATTCCCCTAATTACATCTTTCAACTTCCATACCAGCATCCCCTCGGTGGCCTGTGTTTGAAGGAAATGCCATGAAATCCAGTATCTGATCTTGGAAGCATCTTTGGGGCAGCTGAAATTGGTGCTAATTATTGATGGTGTGTAATTACATTGCCAATCCCACCTGCTGTCTCCATAAAGGAGCAGGGAACTGGTGTACCAGGGTGTGTTACCAATGCAAATTGACACAGGCAACCCTAATCTGACTACGGTCAGTGGTAATTAAAAGGCACAATGTGTAAGAAGCTGATGGAGACTTGAACTTGCTCCAAGGGGTGACTCCAAATCCCCTCTTCCCTTCACTGAATCCAGATTAAGGGGAATGTGTAAAATAATGCATTCCCTACTGCGATTTTCTCTCCTGTGCATCCTTATTGTCATAACTTGAGCCTCAGTTCCAGGGTCTTTTTCATCCCCCAGCTATAGTTGGCTATTTGTGCTACAGTCCATGGTGCAATGTGTAAATTCCTGCCCCACTCCCAGCAGGGGTTTGACCTTGAAGTTATTCCTCCACAACCATAAAAAATCTACTCCCTCATTGTGTTCCAGGCTGAGGCAGGTAACAGAGAAAAATTATTTAGCGAGGATTGGTCTGGAATTGTGGCCAGTCAGTGCTGGATCACACAGGGGTAGCCTGGCCTTGCTGTGGGGCACAGATTCGTGGGATGCTAAGTGACCGAGCAAAACAGGATCTCCCTATTGCAGAAAGTGCTGCCTATCTCTTCCAAAAAAAACCCCAGAGGTATCTTTGGATGAGCTGGGAGCAACACTGCCCTGCCACGGAGCGGAGGGAAGGTGTTAACTGCTCTGGTGAGCAGGGATAGGATTCCTGCTCCAGGGCCGTGGAATCTGTTGGGGGAGGCAGTGGCCGTGGGTGCAGCTTCTGGAGCATTTAGAGATGCAAATGGAGAGCAGGGGGAGGGAAGGAGAGAATGTAAGGATCCATTGTAAAGCCTAAAGGCACTGCTGGAATCCAAACTCGGAGCAAGGGATGGAATCTATGCCAGAGGACTGCAGGCAGTTAAAAAAGCTTCAAAACGACGTTCCTGATGAACTCTAAATCTCCGACTCGATTTCAAGTACCCTGTGTGAACACATCCATGTGAGGTGATGGCATTCAGTGGATCCACTGCAATTTTCTCAACGTGCTAAGAAAAATTAAGATAAACTTTCTTGATTTTTCACCCAATACTTGTTGTTGACCTTGAAATTTGCCACCTGCCACATCAGCCAGCCTGGTGAAGCCTGTCCCACCTGTGTGTTTCCTGGGGATGGAGGTAATTCCTGTAGCCTGGGACAGTGTTTGAACAGCACCTGGCAGAGGAGCATCACAGCCTTTTTATCTAACAAGTGCTTCAACAATATAAATATTTAAGTACAATAAACAATTATGATCAAGTTTCTTGGGTGACTGCACACAGCAAGTGAATTTTAAATTCATTTCCCATGGGTATTGAGGCTTCACATTCACTTTCTGTGGATGTTCATGCTAATAAAACTTCATTGCACAGAAAGAACACAAGAGGGACGCAAATATGACAAGGGCAAATTTGCTTAAGAGTTCAAATAAATATTCACCAAATTTTTATTATTTTTAACTATTCATTCCAATTTGTTACAAAAAAGATTATTTTATCTTTACTCTCCAAGCTCAGTGAAGTGTGTTTGAGGTATAGTATGTATTTCCTTGTACTAATGGAAAGTTTAGTTACCAGCAAGTAAGGAGTGCATTCAAAATGTGCTTTATCTTCAGGAAATGTCACTACTGAACCCACTGTGAGGTACCACCATCCTGATTAACATCTATATTTCAACACATCTTGCACCCTAAGGCCAGGATCTCCCTGTTTTTCCCTCCTTTAAAGCTGCAGATCTCGGATTCAGATCCTGACACCATTATTTTCTTCTGATTTTTCTTGCTCATCTTTCATCTCGTGCTGCCCTCAGTTGTGAGGATGCTGGAGATGCTTTTCCTTCACACAAACTGAGATCCCCTTTGGAAGGACTTGGGGGTCACTGTGGCTCTGTTTTGCCTGTGGCAGAGAGAGCACAGTTTTGACATCTTCATTTGATTTCTGTCCTAGAATTGAAAGAGATGCAAATTGGCAATAATGAATATTTTCATTAAAAGTGTCTAGACATTACATCTGAGAACAGAATAATGATATTCTGCTTTATATAAAAAAGTCTGAAGTAGACCCAGGATGATTTTTTTTTTTTTTGTCAGAAAAGATAACATTTACTGAAAAAAAAAGTAATTTAGTGTAAGTGAAATTGGGGTAATTGCTAATTATGTAACTGCAAATGAGACAGATCTTTATCTTGAGTCAAGCTGGTCTGGTGCAGATTATGAACTGTTACTTTTATGAGGTGACATCAGAAGGAAAAAAATATCAGTGAAACAGTCCTCAGTAATTTCTCATGCTTATCAAGAGCTTTTTGATAGTGAGGAGTGTAAGGCATGAGGGATAGAGCATCACCCCCTCTCATTGTATGGATTTTATCCCAGAATGGTTCGGGCTAAAAGGGACTTTAAAGCTCACCCAGTCCCACCCCCTGCCATGGGCATGGACACCTTCCACTATCCCAGGTTGCTCCAAGCCCTGTCCAACCTGGCCTCACACACTTCCAGGGATGGGGCAGCCACAGCTTCTCTGGGCACCCTGGGCCTCACCACCCTCACAGCCGAGAATTTCTCCCTAGTACCTTCCAGATAGACAGATAGATAGATGGATAGATATCTTTTCCCCTTTTCCATTTGTCTTCTGCTGTGTCAGAGCAAGCTCCCACCTCCAGCCCTGCATTACCCACACATCAGCTCACATCTCCCTCAGGTTTGAGGCCCCAGGTTCTTCCAGGCTTATTGTCCCACCCTACGTCTCCAGCACCATGACAGACTGCACTTAACACCCAACAAAACTTCATCCCAGGGTGTTCAATGGGAACAGGTTTTATTTTCCATTTGTTCTGAAAGGGAGTTAATAATACAAAACTCACCCCACAGTCAAGTACTGCAGAATGAAGTCAGGAGCCTTATAGGATAAACATATTACCTTCATTCAAGCTGCAGTACGTGGGTATTGGAAAAATTAAATGCACTTGAATAGCTTTGCAGATATATACCTCTGCCTCCATAAAACCTACTGACAGTGAGCAAACACAAGAACTTGGCAGTTGTTCTGCTTGGTTTAATTGCCTTTGGTGGATTTTATGTCCATCACCTTCTTAAAATCCCTATGTCAACAATCCTGGCAGCTTCTTGTCCTGAAGACTTTGGGATGATGGAGATTCTGGTGCCCACAGAATGTCCTGCATCCACTGGAGCCTCCCAACAGGCTTAGATTTTTCTAAGGAATCCATTCAGCTGTGCTTTTAAAAAATTATTATTAATTTAGCCTTTGGGGGAGGGTCAGGGGGCCATTACATATCTACTGTGGCTTTATTTGGGACTACTCACAGTGATCCCTCTCTCCACCCTTCCCTGTGAGGGTGGTGAGGCCCTGGCTCAAGCTGTCCACAGAAGCTGTGGCTGCCCCTGGATCCCGGGAAGTGTCCAAGGCTGGGCTGGACAGGGCTTGGAGCAACCTGGGATAGTGGAAGGTGTCCATGCCCGTGGCAGGGGATGGAACAAGATGAGCTATAAGATCCATTTAAAGGACTTTAAGGTCTCTCCAGCCCAAACCACTCTATAATTCTATGACGAGAACATCAGCTTTCCCTTGGATCCCTCTTGCTCCACCAAGACATCATTTGAAGGCATCTTCCTGTGCTCTGGAGAAAATCTCCCCATTTTCATGTAAAGCTATTTATATAAATAATGTTAATAAGTCTCACCTGCATTAGCAGAAGATAATGCTTTCAAGACTTCTCTCTAAGAGGACTGAGCTCTTCCTGGCGTTCCAGCTGATGACCAATGCAATCCATCTGGGATCAGAGACTGCTCCCAGCAACAGCTGGAAATCAGCCAGAGGGACTTGGGTCCGGCTGTGGCAGCTCACAGCCTTCCTTATCTATGATTTTTCCCGGTAGTGGAGGAAGTGATCAGGGAGCTGTGGCAGCCTTGGGATCCCCCCTAGCCACCACTGGGGAGTGATGCTGCAGGCTTGAAGGTTGCTGGGATGGGAGCCTGGCTGCATGGCCCTTCCCTGGGGCAAAAAGCAGAAAACACAGGAATAATGGGAACAATTTGAGATTATTTTAACGGTCAGATAAGTAAGCAGCAAAGTAAAATGCCCAAATGAGTTGACAGCAGCTCAACTTGATCCCTGCCATTAACTGACTTACAGCCTGAATTTTTCAAAGGCTGATAATTGCCTCCGAATTGATTTTGTACAGGGATACTTTATCACATTCGTGAATTTGGTGTGGTTTGATGGGGTTCTTTTAGAAGTAATCTATGTCAAAGTTAAACAGACTTTATTAGAAGACACATGTTCCCTGCCCTTCTCTGGCTGGGTGTTCCTTTAGGGTAAATCACGGTGAGATGAAGGAATTGTTCCTGATTTAAGTAGAAAGCCTCGTCCTGTTTCATGGGTTGCAGGTGCCCTCTCCCACTGGACTTTGGTCACACCCTGTTCCAGCCCATCTGCTCCTCAGTTTCCCATTCTCTGAAATGATACCTGCAGTATCCTCCTACCTAACTCAAGAAAAAGAACACTTGTGAATTATCTGATGTAGAGGGATTTCTCTTATTCCTGGAAAAGTGCTGTTTTTCACAGAGCAGCTGACTCCAGCGAAACTGTGTCACAAACCCTTAAAGAAATGGGCACCAATGCACTCCAAGCCCCAAATTCACAGAATCAAGGAATCCATATTGATACCTTAAAACGTGACTGTAATGAAAGTAATATGTATACATAGAAATATAATGCAAATTTTTCTGCTGCCTTCTCAATGCTAACACTTTATCTAGGTGTATTTTTAGGTCTTTCCCAGGTAAGTGGGGAATATAATTATAGGTTTGTAATCTTACACAATACAGGATTAGTCCACCCCGCTGGTAGCATCTTGGATAAAACCAGGGAAAATGGGGGGGAGGGGGAGGGGGGGAGGGAAAGGCTATTTTTATTGTTCCACACTCCCCAGCACATTCTGTTGTTGTGAAAGGGACTGGTTCAGCAGCGGGGTGATCCCCAAACCAGGTGTGAGCCAGGTTGGTGTCACTGACTAAACAAGGGAGGATGATGGCACTTAGAGCAGAACGTGTGTTCTTTCACCTGAAAGAAAAGGGAAGGACTAAATTAAGTTCCACTCTTGTCCGGACTGGGCTGTTCTGTCCCCGTAACACCCATGGGAATTTTGTGGACGCTCATGTGCTCCCTGCCTGCTGGGTGCCAATGGGGGACAGTGTGCTGTGCATGTCAAAACCCCTCTCCGTTACAATCTGGAGTTCCCATTTCTGAATTAATTTTAGAATTATTTTGGAGGGCTGAACTACCCTTGAGATCTTGTCTTTCACTTACTTGGAAAATATTATAATAAAAAAATCATATTTCTCTGTAGCACCTTCCATTCCCAGGATGTTCCAGCTGACCCTTCCCTTGGGCTCTGCCCTGCAGCCTGTTTCCAGTTTTGTTTTCTGGGAAGGGAGCAAAGGGCTCAATTCGCCTTCCACTGGTTCTGCTGGTGGTGTTTATTGCCACAGTTGAAACAGATGGGTACAAATATTTATTTCTGCCACCTGCTCAAATTAGGACAGTGATCTTACCTGTAATCCATCAGGTTAAAGCATCTGGAGGGTCATGAAAATGCAAAGGCATCTGAGTCTCACTGTGCCTCTGCTAATGTCAAATCTTCATTGGAACTGACTTCCCAGGACAAAGGAGCTGTCAGATGAATGCTGATGCTTCATTAATGACAGGGTAGGGTGACCCACCCCGGCGTGTCATCACTGTTGCTGAGGGAAACACGGAGGCAAACCCATAATCACCTTTCCCGCATCTGTCCCACTAACACCTAATTTAAGTATATATTTGTCTGCTGATTGATCACAGGATTTTTTTCACGGCACCTATTATCCTGCTGAGCGCTTCACATCCTCCCTATATATTGAAGTTTTCACATGATCTTCATCACAGCGTCAGAACAGGCAGTAAATCGGGGCTGCTAAGCTAATGTCTCTGCAGACTCCCCATTCTCCCCTTCCCAGGAGGACCGGGAAGTCTTGGGGGATCAGCAGGACCTGATCTCCCAAATCACCCCGGCAGTTCTGAAAAAGCCCAACCACATCTTGGCTGCCTAGTTTCTGATGGGGAAAGGAGGGGAAAATAGCATTTTATACAGACTTCACCTGAAATGACAGGACAAGGAGGAACAGCTTCCCATTGCCAGAGGGTAGGATTCGACTGGATATGAGGAAGGAATTCTTAACTGTGAGGGTAGTGAGGCCCTGGCACAGAGAAACTTTGGCTGCCCCTGGATCCCTGAAAGTGTCCAAGGCCAGGTTGGACAGGGCTTGGAGCAACCTGGGATAGTGGAAGGTGTCTCTGCCCATAGCAGGGGGTGGAACGAGATGGTCCTTAGGGTCTCTTCCAACCCAAACCATTCTGTGACTCAGTAGAAACTGCTCCTGGGTGGGGATTTCTGGGGTGGAGACCACCAAAAATCAGAGGTATTTTGCAGGAAAGCAAAATGATCAGAGCACGTCATCACTACTGTCTCACTGTTGTCTCTGTGCCCCGAAAGGGAGCACTTCGCACATAGTTTGCAGTGGAGGACGTGTTAAAATAGGAGAGTGAACCAGAGTTAATTTTTTGTCAAAGTTTATAGATTGACTGGTGAGGTGAGAGTGGGGTCATCTTGGAAACGGCTGCAGCGCATCAACCTCGCTTGAATGTGTGAGTTTTAATGGCTTAATCCACCCTTCAGTTACAGGGACCAACCCCAGCCAGGTGGGAGATGCACAATAGTTTCTCTCTCACACAGTTCATCGTCAGGGAGAAGAAAATGACCCCAAACTTGCTCTGAATCCAAACGGTTTTATGTTTAGCAGACACCCTGAACCTCCTGGGTAATCTGCCTTCGATAAGAAAGCAGAATCCAAAAACATGTTTAAAGTTTTGGGTCCGTTGCAGCGAGAGCTTATCACTGAGACTGATGCCTGCTCATGCAGAGCTGGCTGCTGACGTCTTCCCAACAAACATTTAAACACAGGCCAAGCACACACAGATTCATGGACTGCTGTAATTCATTAAACAAATGTTGAGTTTAATAGCCCCATGTCCAAAGCTGGTGCCATGGATGCACTCAGCTGTGAAATATGCTGTGGAAGTCATTCGTTTGCAAAGGGGTCTAGAAATCTGCTTCCTATTAACATAAAATGGGTTTACTGCAGAAAAATCTCTGGGATCACATTTTTCTCTCAATTATCCCTTCTCAGTGGGATTCTTCGAGGTTTGTGCCAGGTAACTGAGATGTGTCTAAGCTGGGGGGTTTGGAGCTGGGGTTTGTTTTGATCCATTAAGCTTGTATCTCGCCGCAGTGATGTAATTCCCCCAGTCTGAGACACTTTATAAACATTAATGGGTTTGTTTTCATGGTCCCGAGGGAGCGCAGCACAGGAAGGTCGCCAGGACCATTTTACCCACACAGAAGGAGAGATGGGGAAATGTGGCAAGGCAGCATCATGAGGAGAAACAGAATAGTCACTCAAATTTTTAACCTGTCCATCCTTAGCTCTGTTTAATTCAGTTTTAATATCTTATAAGTTAGTAAGTTATTACAGCAGTACCACATCAGCAAGGTTTGCATAAAGATGCTGCTGTATATCCCAGCTGAGGAAGGAAAGAGTTGGTGCTTCATATTTTACAAGTAAGAGGGGAGTGAAATGCAGTTATAAATACACCTTTGCAAAGAGAAAAAAAAATTGTAAATATTAACAACTACCGTAGCTTTGATGGGAATTACTTAGTGGAGATGTTCTGGAAGAGACTGTGGAACATGGGCCATGCTGTGCTTTTCCTGGGGATTGCTGCTGGAGTTGCTGGTCTCTTGGGCTGTATTTTTTTGGTGATAAATGGCCAAGATGCCATACAGATGCCTCTGGTGATATTTGGAAGGGGCCAGTTGGAAACTGGCCCTACAGCATGCCAGGGCACAACAAATCTGAGGCACAGATCAAAAATTGCACTTTAGAGATCTTTTTCCCATCACAGAAGGTCCATTTTTGAGGATGTACTGAAAGAAGCTGGTGATACTCACAGCTCTTTCAGCTGGGAATTGTTCCTGCAAACAGAGATATATGAAGCAGATGAGAAATTAATGTAAATATACAGACAGAAGGCAATTTTTTTGGAGGAAGTGAGGCAGAGGCAGATAAAAAGCGATCAGCAGAATTTACATAAGCCTTCCCCATCACAGAGGTCATCATTCTGCAGGATGACACATTGAAATTCATTTTTATTAAATTCTGGATGATTATTTAATTGGAAAAAGAAGGATTTAATTGAATCAAGTCAAAGGGCCCTATTAGATTATGTTCAACCTTAGCACAGAAGGCTTTTCCCATTTAGTTAAACTGGTTCCTTTGCATATTGTACATATTAAACTATAAAAAGTGGTAATCTGAATAGCAAATTAAAGGGTTTGGAAGGCCTGAATGGTACTCATGTGCTTCTCAGCCCTTTTTCTCACTAAATCTTCTCATATTCCCTTCACTGCACTCCTTAGGTTGTAACAAGAGCAAAGATGAAGGGTAAAACTCTCAAATCATCCTCCATCCATGTTTATTCCACTTACACACTCATGAGGAATAGCCTGCTTGGATGTGATGGCACTATTAGAACACGTTTTCCAAAACTGAGGGTGATTTCCAGATTTTCAAGGCTCCTCTGGCAGCACCTGAACAGATGCTGAGTGTAGTAAGGTTGAATGAAGATTTGTGACTTACTGGCATTGACTCAAGTTTCCCTTGTGTCCTTAGGAAATATCCCCAGTCTCTTTATGCCTCATCTACATGGCCAGGGACTCCCATCCCTTTGGGACATAGACTCCTTGCAGAGCTGTCAACCTCCTGGTAAAAGCTGGAATAAAAAAGATAAATTTAAAAAAAAAAAACAATCATCAAAGCAATTTTGAGAAATAGTATGTTTCTAATTTTGTGTCTTTAATTAGCTTTTAATTTCTATTTTTTTCTTAATTTAAAACTAATAGGAGAAAGGGATTGAGGCACAATTCATTTTAGCCCAATTTTGAGGTTTTCAGCAAAGGCTTGGCCTTCTGACTGGGAGCTGGCACAACCCAGTTGGGTTAGCAATGCCCCATCCTTGTGCCTTTTCCTCTGGCTGATATTGCTGGATTGCTGTGACACTGTGCTCCTTCCAGACGGAAGCTCAGAGAAATCAAATTCTGCTCTAAGAGATCGAAATCAATTTTGATGGATCCAACTGTTCCCCAGTAAGGATAGGAGGAGGCATCAGAAAGGGGAGATAATCTTCCAAGATATCTTCAGGGGATTTCAGGAAGACTTGAAAGTAGTAAGGAAAGTTTAGAGTGAGGTTTTTAACTTACCCATGAGGCCATAGCCAACTTTAGGACACATTTTTAAAATAACCATGTGCTCATGCAGAAATTCTCTTTGTCAGTAAATTTTTAAAATTCCAGCTCTGACAGTGCAGGAACTCAACTATTCTATTAATCAAGTTAGATTGAGTAAGAAACATCATTTGGAATTTGCCTTAGCAGCTAAATGTGTTCTTGGAAGGTTCAAATCAGCTTTTACCTGATTTTTTAATGACAAAAAAATGTGTCGGTACTTTAAAGCCAAGTTCCTTTACTTTTATACAAGTGCAATGAGTTAGTTTTGCATGTACGGTACTGGGATTGCACACTCAGGTTATCTGGTTACATACATAATTCTCCCATTTGCAAACACAGTTTGCAGCACATACATACTCATGCAAATTAGGTATGAAACTGGGCATTTATCTTGATTAGAATTCAGTTTCTTTATATACTTACAGAACTTTATCTCATTCAGGGATGGTTGCAGAGATGATGAAGAAAAAATTTCAAAAATTGCACTTATTCTCCCTGCAGGTTGTTTGTTGGCCCTCTGGGAATTCATTAAGGAAAAAAGACCTTTCCCCTGATATTCCAAGTGCCCTGGCCCAGCACCCAGGTTGAGTCACAGACACTGCTGGAAACTCTCAGTCAGAAATAATTGTCCCTTGCAAAAGCCATTTTGTACCATTTCACTGAATAAATCCTAAATTTTCTCTGTTTTACAATATCCAGATGGATTGATCCAGATGGATGTAAGGACTAGATGCCCCTTGACAAGGACTCTTCTTACTTTCGGAGAACTGGTTGCACCCAGGATCCATATCAGACCTGAGGTTTTGGGGGATCTAAGATACTCCTGTTGATGTTTTTCAGCAGATTGACACAGCAGATTTACCCCATTTCTGTCCCCAAAAGCAGCCTGGGGACTCTGCAAACCAAACCCTCTGCTCCTGCAGAGGCCCATCCCCACAGTCCCTGGATGTGTGGGGTGGTGATGTGCTCCTGCTTTACCTCATGTCAAGCTTCTCCTGGAAGCTGCATCCCTGCAGCTCTCGAGAACGGGAGCCCTTTTCTATCTTTTTTACTGCATTTTGAATCAGGGTTCTGCAGTGCCAATGGTGCTGCACAAGGACATGCCTGAAGTTCAAAGAACTGCCCCAAATTTTCAGCTTGTTCAGCCAAAAGCCTGATTTAGGCAAATATCAGAGGGTTTAGCAAATTGTGCAGGGCTGTTTCTCCCCCTTTATTCATGGCTCACGATTTTCTCTGACTTCCCCCTCAGCAAGAATCCTCGCTCACCATCCTGGCTCCTCATCGTGCTTCCCACATCCAATCCTGTTTCTGTGAAGCTCCCACCCCATTGCTATGGGGCTCCTGCCAGTTCCTAAACCCATTTGTGAACTTTTCCAGATATGGGTGGCTCAAGCAACAACTCACAGCACGGCTGCCTGCAGATTTGGGGTGCAGGGATGGATTGGCGAGGGGTACAGCCACATGGGGCATGGTCTCCAAAGAATCCCTGTCTATGGGGCTTGGAGCAACCTGGCATAGTGGAAGATGCCCTGGCCCATGGCAGGGGGTTGGAATGAGATGATCTTTAAGGTCCTTTTCAACACAAATCACTCTGTGATTCTATAATTTCACTTCAGCTGGGATGAAGCCATCTGCATGGCTGCCACGGGCAGGGTGGCAGCTCTGCAGGCTTGCTGCAGCCCTGGCAAACACACAAGTAGATCCCTCTAAGGGATGGATAAGGCACAGGGAAACATCCGCGCTCCCTCTAGCAGTCGCCAGCGAATGGATGATACCAATAATTCTCGATTTTTCACCCTGAGTTCGTGCCACGTGAACTGCCAGTGTTAGAGCTCTCGCACTAGTACTGCTGCAGTGGTGACAGTGCTCAGGTGGCTCTTTCCCCCCGCCCCAAAATCCTTCCAAGGGGATTTTTGGAGCCCATTTTCCTCCACCTGCTGCAGGCAGCTGCTGGGCACGGCCACGCTCAGGGTGAACCTGAGCGCAGTCAGCAGACAGTTATTCATTAGTGGCATTTCGCGCTCTCCGCGGGTACTGCAGCACCCCCGCAGCACCCCTGAACTTCCCGTGGGGCTGCGGGGGGTCTCGCTCGCAGCGCGGCGCGGGCACCGCAGGGTCCCTTCGTTCGCCCGCCCCAC
>VYXF01006639.1:273513-363732 GCA_013397295.1 Polioptila caerulea
GCGGGGCTCCGTCCGCGCACGGTGCCTGGAGCCCACCCCGAACACTGGCACCCCCGGCACAGTCGGGGGTAGGCTCGGACAGCCCCTATGCGATGCACACACCCCCTCTGCCCCCTCCATCCCTGAAAAGTTGTCTCCATGCTTCGGGGCCGAGCGTGGAAAAGGGGGTGCAGAGGGAGCGGGAAAAGACTTTGTATGAAGGTTAAGCAACTGAGCCCGGATCGCTCCTGTAGTATTCGTGGTGCTCTCGCCAGGCTGAAATTCAGTTTCCTGCTAATCAAAGTGTCTTGCCATCACTGATACGTTTGTATTTGAATGCTTTTGTATTTGACCGTTTGTATTTCCCAAATAATTACAGGCTTGCATGACAGTTTACCCCGAGCAGCCTTGGTGTCAGAACAAAAATAGTGCGAGCCCTCCCCTTTCCTGATAACTGAATTTACACCTGTGAGATAAAAACGTCAGTAGCTGTTATTTACTTGTTACTTATTTACTGTATCTCTTGGTAGGGTGGTTCAGCGCTATTTTAAATAACAGTAGCATTTTGGTGAAGCTTTTTAAAGGTAGCGTAGCGTTTGGCGGGGCAGAGTTGCTGCCGGCAGGATGTAATCATGGAATTACAGAATAATAGAACACTTTGGATTGTAAAGATCATCTTGTTTCAACCCCCCTGCCACGGCTGGAACTGATTGGATTGCATCGCCGGTGTGTTGTCGTTCGTGGCAAACTGATTTAGAGGGATTAATTAGTGGTTTTATTCCATCCAGCTTGTAATTCACTGTTTTGGTAGTGGGGGTGTGGGGTGTGAATTCCACTTACCCAGCTGAGCTTTCTGGTGGCTGTGGGAATGTAGGAAGTGAAGTTACCTGTGTGGCTAGGGGGTTTCTGAAATGCTGTGCAGATGTGTCCGTTGGGATAATCTCAGCCACCTTCTGCTGTACACCATAGCCAGGCTACTGAGGCCCTTGCTTTTATAAAAATCTGCTGAAAGGGCAGAAGGAGAATGCTAGCCACCATCCTCCCCTGTAGAGCAGGGGCATCAGGAATGCAGATGGTGACACGCTGTACAGGGCATGCATGTGGAAATGCAGGCTTCCAGCCAGGAAAGCAGGTAAAACCCTTTGGCTGCTCATGCTCATACTGATTTCTTGTGTGCATGTTCCGTGTTTGGTTTCGTTTCCTCTCCCGGACACTTCTGGGGAGATGCAGGTTTCTGCAGCGTGTCCTGGAAAAGGACAGGGGGGTGTGTTCACTGAGGTTAGGGCTTTTTTTATTTGTTTATTTTCCTTAGAGTTTTTCTAATCTGTTGAGTGATAAAAAAACTCCTCTCTGTGTTCCTTTACTATCAGCATGCTGGAAAACAGTTGGTACCCTGTAAAGGTACCAAAGAAATGCACTCCATTCCCCAAAAATGGCATGTTTCTGCTTAAAACTCTGATTACACAAGATTTTGGAGTTATGGGGTCCCTGTGACAGAGGGGGTGGGGGGAAAAAGGGGGAAGAGTGCCCCCACCCTCGCTGGGTGGGAGAATGGTACCTGCAGTGACTGCTGAAGTTGCTGGAGGGTTTGGTCATCTTCCCACTCTCTAATCTGGGAAATTTGGCTCAGCGTGTTGATGGCTAGGAGAAAGGATGCTTCTGCAGCAAGGTATGACTCCATGGCCTTGTGGCTGTGGATGAGTCTTTCTCTTTCCCCATGAATTTAATAAGCTGTTATTAAAATTGTGATATATCCAGCCCTGTACCACTGGTGTTGTAACAGAAGCCCATCAGTTATGTGTAAAATTGTATCTAAAGAGTGTTTTGTCTGTCATGCTTAGGAAGGAAAAGGGGAGAGTACTTGATTTCTGCAAAACCCACCGAGTAGATTAACTCTGCTTTGTGTTTCCTCCCTAAGTTTGGTACTATTGTTTATATGCTGCCATAAATGCTCTCCTACATCACTCTCTGTTTGTGTAGACATGCCCAAGATATCTATAGTGAGCCGTATGCTTTTCCTCAAGGATTTTGTTCAGAAGGATGGGGTGAAAACAAGAATCTCTGAATAGCTCTGCTGTTGTGTGTCTCCTTAAGTAGGAGGGCTGCCAAGCTGTTTGATTTATGCAAATATACTAAAGGCAGGCAGGAGGATGGGGAATAATGTGGCAGCCTGCAAGTGCAGATTTGGGGTGTGCTGGTGGTGCTCGGGTGGCAAGTGGGTGCATGGTGAGGTCTGCTTTGGTCTGAGAGGCAAAGCACACAGTGGAATCATAAGGTCCCTTTGCTTACAGAGTCCCAGAATGGTTTGGCTTGGAAGGGACTGTAAAGAACCACCCAGTTCCAGCCCCTGCCATAGGCAGGGACATCTTTCACTATCCCAGGGTACTCCAATCCCCATCTGACTTGGACACTTCCACAGATGGGGCAGCCACAGCTTCTCCTGGCAGCCTGTGCCAGGGTCTCCCCACACTCACAGGGGAGAATTCCTTCCATGTAGTAAGAAGGAGTTCACGATCTCAGTGCTCCAGGCAGCTGCTCCAGGTCAGTCCCAAGTTGTGTGGAAGGAGGTGAATGTGTGTCTCTGTGCCACGCTCAGTCAGTAATTAATACTGAGTTTGCCAGATGTGTTATTTGTGTAATTATGGTGCAGCTTGAGACAGCTGGAGGTAATAACTCTGCCCCTTTTGTGCACTCTGAGACTTTTCTCCTCTACAATGTGCTATTTTTACCATGGCAAGGTATGTTTTGAGGGCCTCTATTCCATAATTTTAATCAAAACTGGAAGAATTCTATGAAGAGGGAGAGCAGGATGGTGGGTGTGCGAAGGTAGGAAGGAATGGAACTTGTACATTGTTACAGTCCTTAGTGTGAGTGTTAATCATTCAAACCTCCCAGCCCTGACAGTTTCTTTTAACCGGTGAGTTTGCTGGGAGCTGTATTTTGGCTGCAGCCTCTGTCTAAACTTGGATGCAGATCAGGGTGGAAATCAATACTTCATGTCCCCAGCTCTTAGCACAGCAATTACAGGCAGCACTCGGTAACATCTCTGCAGCCGTGTGTCAGCACCCTCGTGTTGGAATCCTTGTTTGGATTAGTATTGGTTGAATTGATTGTGAGCAAGAGACGTGCCCAGTGGTCCAGGGTGGGATGCTGGTAATGAGGGGGGGATGCAGCAGAGCATTGCTGTGGCAGGTCCATGCTTAGATGTGACCCCTGTCTATACTGGCTGTACCTCTGGGCTTTTAGCTTCATGGCTTTGCCCAACCCACATTTGTATTTCCAGTAGTTTGGTTAAAAGCAATATCTGAAGTCTGGTGATGACTTGCCATGCTGCATCAGGCAGTGTCCGTTCAGCCTCATGTTTTTGCTTTAGTCGCCTTCCCACATTAAATGGAAAACACTTTAATTAATTAATGATGGTAAAGTGCTTGAAGATGTAATGCGTAATCAATCGCTAAGTGTTACTAATAACACCTTGCTCAGCATTTGGCTTATCTCACTTTTGATTTTAGAGCAGTGGTGGCACACTGTGATCACCATGTCCTGGCCAGTGGCAGTGAGGATTGGTGGTGTTTGCAATGGATGCTGCCAAAATACAGCTGGGACTGGGGCAGGAGCTGCACCCCGCTCCTGGAATAAAGGGTTGCTCCTTGCTGCACTGTTATCTCAGGCACGTGCAGTGTAAGAAAGATTTCAGTTGTATCTTGGTATGTGGTGATGGCAAGGGGCTAGGAGGACCCTTCTGCTCATGACAGCCTAAAATAAAGTTTTTTCTTTTTCCCTTTGATCTCAGTATCCTTTCATAGCTACAATGCAAAGACTTTGACTTTTGCCTGCGAGGCAATCAGTTACCTCTGTGCTCTTGCTATTTTGTAAGTAATCATCTCTGGCTGTTGAAAATGTACCATTTTCATCTCTTCAGAAATCTTCCCTGCTATTTGTTCTTCCAGGGCTGGAGAGCTGATACTGTAAAGAAGCCTGAGGAATTTGGATGCTGCTGCCCAGTTGGGTATTTGGAGCATTTTTGTTCCATGCTTATCACAAGATCGAGGTCTTGCTGTACTATTACTCTTTCTAATAATTTCCTACTTTGTTTCCCTTTGTCCTGTGTAGTTCAGGGAGCAACTAGTTTCATGCTCTAAAACAATTGCCTGTGCTGGGAAATAAATCTCTGCTTAGCAATGTTCCCATGGTTGCTTTGGAACAGGGAACTGGCTGCTGATAACACTCCAGGTCCCTGCTACATCTTAGTCTTTGAAGATGTTAATTTAAATATCTTTTCTGGAGCTTTCCTATTCAAAAGCCTCATCTGGCATGGTTAGCATAATATTTAGATTATCATTGCTTTAGGCTTTGTCCAGGGGAGTTATAATGATGCCCCTAAGGATGAGTAAACTCAAGTAAACTGAAACCGAAGGAGGATTTAATCCAGGGCTTTTGACTTACCAGTTTGAAATATAACCATGAAAAGGGTGTTAGATTTGCAGGTGGGGAGAGAAACCTAGAAATAAGTCCCAGTCTTAAGTTGGGGAAGATTAAGTATGATTTTGGGGGTTGTGTTCAGGCAGTCTCAGATATTCACTGGTGGGGCTGGGTGCCATCCAGGAGGACAGTCTGTCCTCTCATTTCTTCTTATTTTTCCTCCAAATACATCAGTGGACTTGGTGTTGTCTGTCTCTGGGGCTGAATGTGGAATTCTCTGAGATGCTAAAAGAGGCTTTACAGCCTTGAGCAGGAGCTCCTGGCCCAACCTTGGAGGGCAAACACCTTTTCTTGAGTGGTCCCTATTCCTCTCTGTACTTCAAGTACATCACTGTACACCAGGGACTGAGCCCCAGCACTAGCACGATGTAGAACAAAATTTCAGTCTCCAGCTTGTTAAAATTCAATCCTCACAATTTCTCATTGCCATCAAAGCGTGAGATCAGCGCTCTGGTCCTGACGCAGCATCTGCAGAACCCTATGCTTGTAATGCGGCGTGCAGAACAGGGCAGCAGCTACACAGAAAACCCCAGAGATTCAGTCACCCAGAGGCCTCATTTTTCAGGGTACATCCTCGCCCGTGGGATGCTGAAGGATCAGGGGGTTGCTTCTTGTTGCTTTGCAATCTCTTCCTGTTTTTTATTTCTGTGTTGTTTTACTTGAGCCTTTATGGGTGATGGTTTTGGGTATTGAGATGGATTTTGTGGAGCCTCCAGCTAGATTATTTTGGTGTTTGGAAATGTGTCCTGTGGTAGCAGGAGGTGGGATGGATTTAGCTTTTTTTAAGGAAAAGAAGCAGTCCCACCAGAATATGGAAGTGGAATAAATGCTTTTGAAAGCTTTGAAGCCTTTTCTGTAGTCGGTTTGTCTGCAGGAGTTGCAAAGGTGAGGAAAATGTCTTCCCAAGATTTTCCTTCTGCACCCGTGACCAAGGGGGGTAATTGGAGGCTCGGAGGTGTGATGGTGAGGGTTTGGAGGTGTCTCCCCAGAACAAGAGGCTGAGGTTGAGTGATGGGGACAAGCTGTGGTCTGAGGGGACCTGAGGTAGCAGAGGCTCTCCAGGGGGATAATGCATGGCTGCAGAACAACTTTGCAGAGGTATTGATCGTGATTGAGCCTGACACTGACTGGGGGCCGTGGCTCCCAGGGGTATCGCTACACCCCTCAGTCCAGCTCTAGCTTCCATAATCTGATAAACTGCTGATTCCCTAATCTTGTTAGTGCTCCCCTTCCCCAGATCCCTGCAAGGAGCCTCTGGGATGGGGACAGAGCTGACCACAGGTGATGTAGGCTGGCTGTTTCCCACACAGACCTGATGGGGCTGGCTTTTGGGTCAGGTTTCTGGTTTTCAGCTGGGCTTGATAAAGTGAGTGTCTGAAAATTGCTGAACTGCAAAGACCTCTGCCTTGGAATGCAGAAGATGAGCTGCAGCAGAGAAATGTTTTTGCACAGAGCAATTAGTGAGAAATGGGTTTTTGTCATGAGGATTTCTGACACTTGCTTGGTGGGAGAGCTGCAGTGGGCAGGGCCGTGTTTGCACAGAGAAATGGAAAAAGCTCTTTTGCTCTTGCTTTTCAGATATGTGATCAGCCACAGATTTCAAGTACACAAGGCTAGAATTTGCTTTCGGATCACTTGGAAAATGGGAAAGGAGCAGAGATGCCTACAGAAAGGTGAAGGGGAGTGTGGTGGCATCCTGGATCTCCTGTGGGCACCAATAGACTCAGTGTTTGGGAGAGGATCACCCTTATTGTTGAAGATGGAAGAGGGACTTAGTGATGCTCTGCTGCCATGTGGTCATCCCAGTCTTGGAGAATCACCCTTGTCCCTTGTTGCTTTTGCAAATGTTTTTTCTGGAAGGAGCATCTCTTCTGAGGGCATCTGTAAATCCATTTCTCATCCTTTTTGGTCCTTACAAAGTCATTCTGACTCACGTATTTTCATGCCACTTCTTCCTCTAAATTAAGATTTCACAGGTTTTAGAGGCTGTATCTGGGAACTGAACCTTTGGGTTTATCTGACAGGGAGCTGATGTGTCACAGCCTTTCCTGCTGCTGTCCTGTGCCATCTCTTCTTTGTTGTCTCACTTTGCTGGGTGGCATCTGGGGGGAGAATCCCAAGCCTCTCCATCACCACCTCTCATAGAATGTGTGTTCTTCCTCAGTGAGGAGTTAAATCACCATTGTGCAGAAAGTAGTGTGTATTGGAGGTGGGGGAAATTGTTGTTTAGTGTGACTATGTGGGATGTAAAGAGAGTAAGGGTGCACAATGGTGTCCTGATGCCTATCTGCAGGTTTTTCTCTGACTCTTTTGCAGCAGCAATCAAACCTGGAGAGCTGACATGGCTGGGAAGTAGTTTTTTGCAGGAACGGTGAAACAAAATTTGCTCCAGCAGATTAAGGCCATTGACCATGTTTGAAACTGAGAACCTAAAACTTGAATCTTTTGAGTTTTCTTTGCCTTTTAATTCTTATCAAATCATGGCATTTGCAGAAGTGGACTCTCATTACTCTTTAATTTCAGCCACAACATGAACTTGCCAACTATTCTCTCAGTCACTGTACAGCTGGAGGGTTTTCCAGTGGTGAGTGCCTGTGAGTGTGCACGGCACAGAGATGATGAAGGATGAAGGCTGGCAGTGCACCCACACTGCTCCAGCCTGTTGCTGTTAACTAAACCGTCATCCTCCTTGGAAATTAACTGGGCAAAGCAGCATGGGATTAATGTTGGTCATCATCAACTGAGTGGGGATCGCAGTACTGGGATTGTGCAGCAGTCATGCCATAGCTAATTCCCCAATAACAGCTTTCCTTGCTTTATTCTAAAAGCAGAATATCCCAAAATGCTTTGTTTTGGCCTCATCTGCTTTTTCAGGTGTGCACAGGAGTATCCCATAACCTTAAGGGCTGAGTTCAAAGGTATTTGTAAGATACTGCTTTTGGTCCTTGGCTGGTTTGAATGGTCTCTGCTCTCCCATCATAAAATGCTTTTCCTGGATATTTCCAATTGTTGTAAGATATGGTTGTGGGTCGAAATTTGCTGCAGGCGCACAAGCACAGGAAGCGTTGCCTGTTTTCCAGGGAGATTTGCTCTATTGGGGTGGAATGCAAAGCAAATTGATTTGAGGAATAGATTTGAGGAACTTACTTTTGATGCTAAAGATTAGATGGCCTAGATGCTCTTTTAAGCTGCAGGAGGGCAAAAATAATGTTAGAGGAAACCTGGAGGACTGCTGTAAAGGTATTAGTGGACCATACTGAGATTTTCAGTAGGAAAATCTCCAAATGCAGCTGTGTTCTGAAGAGCAGCTGCCCTGTGATGTGGAAGGCAGGAGGGCACAGGCAAGGCTGTGGCAGTCTGGGCACAGCAGTGCTGCCAGGGGAGACCCTGGGGGATGTGTTTTCATCTTGGAGCCCTGTCCCTCTGCAATGTTTCACTGGAGTTACTCCTCAATAAGGGTGTGAGGATGAGCAGAGCCTCATCAGAGGTTCGGAGTTACTTGTGCACTTTTTGATTGTCCCTTGAAGCTGAACAACATCTTTGTGTGATTTTGTGTAACAGCAGCACATTCAGAAAACAAATTCCTCATCCTGTGATGGTAAAATATTCTCTCTCTGTGTGTTCATCATTGTTTGTTCTAGCCTTAAATGCACCCAATTATTTGCTTTTATGTTCATCAATTATTGCATTATCTGCTCCAGCAAAACCTGTATTTTTATCCGCCGCAGATTCTTAACATTAATTCATTGGCCTTTCATATGCCCTATAGTATATCCAGAGCTGCTAAATGGCTTTGCCCGAATTTGTCATTTTTTCTCCTGCCGAAGTGATGGCTCAGGCCGGAGCAGGGGAACTACTTCAGGTGGAGACACAGTGTGCTCCCCACTACATTTGCATCGTGTAATTGAAACTACAAAGATGGTTTCTGTCATCCTTGGGAAGGGAGCTTGTTTTAAAGCCACACAGGGTTTGCACAAATGAGCTTTAGTTTCCTGCATGATCTCCTTTCGTGGTCAGAAAGGTCCAGAACTGACAGCTCAGGGTGAGAGGGCTGATTAATGGGGTTCTTAAATTTCCATGAAAAGCAGAGGGAGGTGGTGAGGCCAAAGCTGTGCAGTTCCTGTGGGGGAAAATAAAACCCCAGAACTTTGAAAATGTAAAGCTCAAAGTGAAACCACAGGATGGCCACATATCTAGTGAAAAAAGCTGTATTTGATATCAAAAAGTTCTGGTTTGAGGTAGCGCGTTGTAATATAAGCAGAGACTTTGCAAGATTTATTAACTAGAAAGTACCCAGGCAGTTGTGTTGGCTTCAGGACGGGTTCCTGCAAGGCCCTGGTGTCCTGATGCTGCTGTGCATGGATGCTTCTGGTGGGTTATTGCAGCTGATGAGTGAGGCAGAACTGGGACTAGGCCTGGGAACAGAGGAGCTGAGTCGGTTGTCACCAGCTGGTCCCAAGGGTCCCCTTGTGGGCATGTCCCCAGCCCACTGCCCAGTGCTGTCTGCCCCAGTTTAAGAGCTGCTGAGCTCACAGGCATCAAAGGGAGAGAATGGGGTGAACAGGGCGTGCTGGAACAGGGCTTACGAGCTGCCACCTTGCCCTGCTTGCCCATGTTCTCATGCCCTTGTCATTGCCTGGCTTCGCTCCAGCTCTGGGACTTGCTCAGGCTCCCAGAAGTTGCTCACAAGCTGCTCAAGTCTTGCTGGAGTTGTGTAAAAGTCTGCAGTGGCCTTGGCTCCCAGGACGAGCCTGCGGCCCCAGACAGCTGCCACAGGTGCTCTGAGTAGGGCACCAAGAACAATCTGCTATTCCTTTCACCCAGGGCAAACCTTCAAAAAGCACTTTGCATTTTGCCACCTTTGCAGAAGTCCTTTTTATGTGCTTTTCCTCCTTGGACATGCATCATTTCCAGCGTATTTGGGTAAATGATGTAATTTAACACATCTCCTATGCCCTGCTTATCGCTGTCATTTCTGAGTGCACTCATTAGGGACCAGTTTGATTTTGGGCGTAATTTCACTGACAGGCACATTTACTGAACATCTTTGATTCAGCATTTCATGTGTGGCAGGATTAATGGAAAGCACTTTACTAAAGAGGTTTGAATACCTTGTAGGTTCCTTAAAGATTTTTTTTTTTCATTTAAAGGCAGCTGTATTATCTTGGGCTGGGTTGTTGGTTTTATGGTTTTTTTTTTTTTTTATGCTGTTGTAGTTTGCGGACTACAAGTGTTGAAGTGTTTCCTCTGCTGCCAGGGTTGGATTGCTGTGGACCAATGCAACTGTAGGTCCTGGAAATAGCCTGATGCAAAATCTGGATGTATGATTACAGTTATATTTGTTTTATTTTGGTTGGGGAAACATGCATAAAAAAGCCATGAGAGCTCTACCTATTAATTAGTGTGACAATGCTGTGGTAATGACCACCCTGCAGGATTAAAACCCCATATTCAGATAAGCATTAACTGTGCTTGTTGGCAGATAAACGATGCAGATAACATCAGAGGAGCAGAGCTGACTGGGCTGTCAGTGACAGCCTGTCCATACTGTGATGTCAGCACAGATGCTTTGATCTCATCATGATGTTCAGTCAAACCTGGCTTTGCATGGCCACGTTTCCCAGTGGATTGGAATACTGTGCAGGGAGAAATCAAATAAATCCTTCATGATGAGACCCTTTATAGGTAGCTTTGGGAGCAGTAAAAGCAGTATTAACACCCTTGAGATATAAATTTGCACAGCTGTGCCTATTTTAGGACCCTTATCAACCTGCTGATACACCTGGTTCTTGGGCACATGGGATTTGGTGCTGCTGTTAAGGTTCCTATAATTTTGAAGGGTTGTTTCCATCCTTTGGTACCATCTTTACACCAGGAGGTGGCTCAGGATTAAGATTAAGAGAATTTGGTGTGAGACACCTTTGGGAACATGTGTGACCTCATCCAGTTCTTTGCCACAATGTGAGTCAAGCCTGTGAGGCTGGAGAGGCCCCTATGTGGCTGGGGGGACCTGTCCCTTGTCAAGACACAAATAAGGGTCTTTGGTTGTTGGGTTGGGATTTCTGCTGCAAGAACCTGCCCAGTGTCACCTCAGCTGGGTGCTGGAAGTCACCCAAATACTTTCAAAATTGCTGGTGTTGGATCCTCCACTGTGTTCCGAGCTGGGAGCAGCTGAGCTTTTGGATTCTCTCAAAGAAGGGAAATTATCCAGGCCTTGAAGACTTGCTGTGATTTTATTCTGGTTCCTTTTAGTTGCAGCTGTGCATAAAGACTCCAAATTGAGGGATATTTTGCTGAACTGCAGTTTTTTGTGAGGTAGCTCTCATTTGCTAATTAATTTTTGGTTGTTTCTGCCGATGTAAGTACAAGCATATTGTGCAGTGATGTTTTTCATCTTTCCTGGATTTGAATCAGCTAATGAGTGTTGATATCCATGTGGCAATCTGGTGAAGAGAGGGGAAGTAGAAAAATGAAGTGATGCTCTGAAGATAATTTTGCTCATGCTTTTTTATTTCAATGGCCAAAGCCACTTATCAAACCAAGTATCTTGAGTAAGAAGAGAGATGGATATTGTTGGCTTCAAGTAGATGGATGTAGTGCTGGAGGTAACTGGTTGGAAGTTATTAAATATACTCTGGTTCCTTTGCAGCACTTTTTCAGCATATCTTAACTTTCTTTAAGTGCATACGCACAGTTTAGAGGGTAATACCATTAATTAGAACAACAGGAAAGACTAATGTAAGAGTATAACCCTCTTTAGTACCCTGGATTTATCCCTGATTAGCAGAGCTGCTCTGATCTTATGGAAATCTGTGTACATGTCGTTAGGAAAGCAGAATTAAGTAGGTAATTAATAACACCAAAAAGTTTTCATCATTGAAAATGAGTAAAAAATGTAAGGAAAATAAACTTTAAATACAGATTAAAAAATAAAGGTTGCTCTTTATTCCAGTCTGCCAGGGAACAAGGGTGGGAAGAGGAGGCATAGGTTACCACAGATGCAATGGCTGAGGCTCAGAGTAAGCCAAGGAGGATGCCACAGTATTGTCCTGGGCAATATACAGTAAATTTTTTCTGAATTTTGCCCAAAATACTTCTGGGTAAAGCTGAGGCCAGCTTGTGCACTCGTGTGCTGCTGCTGCAGCAGCGTCTTGGTTCCCCGGGGAGAGGAAGGGCGTGCAGGAGAGCCGCGTTACTCACAGGAGAGTTGTTCTGGGTGTTATTAAAAGTATTATCACGATGAGGTGCTGGTCAGGCGCTGAACTCCGCAGGCACGAGCACGGTGTCTGTGTGACAAGTGCTGTTGGCAAGAGAGAATCCTGATGAGGATCCTGCCGGGCTGGGATCTGCACAAAGCAATTTCCTTCCTGCCTGTTTATTCAGGCAAGCCCGGGCTTGTTTTGGTAGTTACTTCACCTCTTGTAGCTGATGGCTGGCAGGGAAGAGCAGCTACTTTGTGATGAAATCTTGAATGTATACAGATCTTTTGTAAATTTAGTTTTTTAATTTTTTTTTTTTTATGATGGAGAACAGCACAGCCAGATTTTTGCAGAGGATAGTACCTGTGCAGGAATTTTAATATTTGCTCTTGAGCATTTCTTTCAAGCTTATTTGCACAAAGGCTGCATTGCCAGGCGAACGTTCCCTGTGTTTTAACCTGTTGCACAGCTACCCCGTGCCTTTCCCTGCTCTCCTGCCGTGGAAATGAAGGGGGATCACCGGGAGCTCCCGTGCTGCGGCTGTGCTCAGGCAGACACAAAGCAGGAAGGTCCTTATCAGCGCCTCGCCGATAAACCAGGGCACAAAAGCCTTGGCGGGGACCCACATCTCCTACTTATTTGGAGATTAAAAGCTCTTGAGGCTTTGGTTTGTTGTGAAAGTTAATTGCAAAGCCCTCGAACCTTGGCAGGGCTCCCACGGCGAGACTCGTCACGCCGGAGCCGAGCCCTCGGGCAGGTGCAGGGCTCGTCCGGGCCGGTCGGTGCGGGCACGGGGAGGGACCGGCTCCTCCCGAGGGCATTTCTCCCCAGACGCTTCAGACTTCGCAGCAGGAGATGCTCAGTCCTCAGGGAGCGCTGGTCTCTCCCCACCGAGTGTAGCGTGAGCCAGGGCAGCGGGCGAGATGGTCCCACCCATCACCCTAATCTCCCCCGCTGGCTGCATCGCCACTTCAGCGTAATTACGGCTGTGTTTGGGAAAGGCTGCCCTGTCGTGCCTGCGCCAAATCGCGTCTGCAGGTGCCTGCAAGCGGGGTTGATTCCTCAAGGGTGTTCCCAGCACTGCTCATTGCCCAGTGCCCCTCCCAGACACGCTCCGGGAGCCTCTTGAGCCAAGTCTTGGTGTCCCGCAGCATCCACTGCGACCTTCTTGGGGTTTTGGGGTTGTGACCTACATCCAGAACCCTGATCTTTGAGGTCCTCCAGGTGAAGGCGGTGAGGAGGTGAGTGCTGTAGGGTGTATGAACCCAGCCTTGCCCTGTTCATTAGCATTTCAATCGGCTCACCATGGGAACCTTCCACACTGCTGCTGCTCTCAGAGGTAGCACCTTCTCCTCAGCCAGAGGCTGCTCAGCGCAATGCTGAGAGACAGGCAGAAATAAAAGTCAAGCCACGTGATTGCCGAGAGACAAAGTTTGTTGTTTTCGTTTATTTATTAATTTTTAAGATGCCTTCAGATAACTGCTACTTGTGCAAAACCTTATGCACCAGGCAGCTGAGGGATCTGGTGGTCCATAGATGGCTACTCAGGTCACAGGTGTCCATGCTGGACATCTGTGGTGGACAGCGAGGCTCGCTGTTGTGGGGCTGGTTTGGACAGGTTGGTCCAAAGTGGGCAGTAGCTATCTGTTGCTTTGGGATTTAGTTTTCATCACAACCTCATGATACTTTTGTTAATGATTTTATTAGTGCCAGGGGCTGTGTGTGGTGTGCGTTGGGTAAGCAGGTGGGGACCAGCTCAACACAGAATCAGAGATCGGCTGGGGTTTTAAGGGACCTTAAAAATCAGCCAATTCCAACCCCCTGCTCTGGGCAGGGACACGTCTTCCTCTAGACCTGATTGTTCCAAGCACCATCCAGCCAATTCTTGTAAGAGAGGACAAAAGATCCCAAACAGTCTCAAGGACGACAAACAGAGCAATCCCTATTTTAATCCCCATTTTTCATTTAAAATTAATAAAAATACTGCCCTGGTGGTATTTTTCTACCCAAGCTCTGATGAAACAAAGTAAATATTACTGACCTGGCAGCATAAATGAAAGGAGAATGAGAAGCAATGTATGAAATGGACTGTCAGCCAGTTTTTCTATATTGGTCTTGTGGCATTTCTGTGGAAGAGGCCAGATGCAAAGTTCTCTTGCATAATGCTCACATCACTGAGTATGATTGTATCCCGCTGTCACAGATGAGGATGTTATATTTATGTCTCAGTGAATTTCATCCCTCAGTTTGTCTGTCCTCTGACCTCTGGGGAATATCACAAATCCACTGTTATGGAGTACAATGGCACATTTGATTTATCAACTACATTAATGATCTGGTTGAAGGGGGAAACAACACGATAATTAAATTCATACCTGGTGATAAACTTGATGTTGCAAACATCAGGCAGGACAGTGATTTAGGATAGAAAAATAGGCAAGGGATGGCCAGCTGGAAAGCAAATGCCACCGTGCTCGTGGTAGCTGGCAAAAATGTGGGGATTGGGGATTTAGTGAGAAAATAATTATTAGAATAAATGAGAGTGCTGGGTTGTCTGCAGTCTCCACAGATTGTGGCCAAAATCAGTGTTACTATGGGTGCTGCAGAATTTACCCTGGTGTGCAGTGTGAAAGGGGCAGTGCTGAGTGGTTACATTCAGGACAAATTAATAGTTACAAAAACCCCCTAGCCTACAGGTTGCCAGGCATTGAGTATTTTGGCACTGCTCTGTTGATGGTATTAACATAAATTCAAGCTGACCTAAGTGCACTGGGATAAAAACAAACATTTACCCTCAGAAAATCCTCCAACTGAATGTGAATTTCACCGTTTCGTGTTTTGCATTTCTTTTCTGTGTGTTTTAGTAGTGAAAACAAACCACTTGGGTTGGAGTTAACTTCTTCTCCAGTAATTTTTTCTTTCCCGTGCATTGACACACTCAGGGGTAGAGCTGCAAGTAGGCAAGAAGTTGTTCAGTTTGGATTGAAAATTCTTGTTTTCTAATATAGTGCAAAATGCCTGAATTGAAGGCTGACTCATTTCTCTGGAAGGATCTACACATCCAAGCATTCCTAAGTGAGATTCTAAGTGCCCCACCAGTTCCAGGCTTTGGTGTGAGCAGCCACATACTCCAAGCTAAATTAATGTATAGTGGGGTCTTGGCCCCTGCCCATGCATCATCCCCTCCCCTCTGCTCTTTGGGTTGTATTCCTGACTTTCCTAATTGTCTCCAGCTGAAACTCTCCCTTCAAAGTGAGCTCAGATGAAAAATATTTTTGGGTGAAGTATTAAGACATTCTTTTGAGGGAAAACCTCTTTTGAAAGGTGGCGTAAGCTAGAACATTAAATAAAAAATGCTTTGTTTTAATAAAGATACCTGTTGATTACCTGTGAGTAGAAAAAAGCTGTAAACCCAGCTGTGAGTGACAGTGTATTGACCCCTACAAGGGACAGTTTACCAAAAGCCTCTTTTTCTTCCCTTAAGTTGGTGCAGGTTATTGGAGGGAGACATTTGAGAATGAGTTAAAAGAAATGGCATTAGTTATTGAGAGCTCGGCCAAATAAAATTAGTTTTGAACAGGAAGTGAGTTACTCTGTCCTTGTCATAACCTCTAGTCCACATGAACAGCACTCAAGTTATTAAAAGGCTGTTTTAAACTGAAGAAGAATTCCATCTTCTTTCTTCTGGGTTGGAAGGAGGATGTTATTTAAAGATCAATGACCTTTGTTCACGTGCTATTATACCACCTAAAAGAGATGTAGATTTGTGATTTATTTATTTAAAAATATTTTGCAATCAACAGTTTTGTTTGTTGGTTGTTTTTTTTTTCCTCTAAAGCTTTTTTTGTTTCTTTTTGTGCTGCATCTTCTGTGCAATACCTTGGGGTACAATTAGGAGAGTGTTCTGCAGCTGGGTGGTGTCAGGACTGCAGCAAGCATTAAAGCCTTTGAAAGGTAAATATTGCAGAGGGTGGAACAGCAGTAGTCCTGGCGAAAAAAAGAAAGCAAACAGCATTTTTGGGATTTATTCACCCCTTGGTGTTTGAAGACTGCAGAGGAAGGTTGAGGACTTGGATAATCTTGCAGACCATGGATGTCAGTTGTAGAATCTCTACAAAGATCACAGAATCCCAAAATGGTTTAGATTGGAAGGGACTTTAAAGCTCACCCCATTCCCCCCCCTGCCATGGGCAGAGACACCTTCTACTATCTCAGGCTGCTCCAAGCCCTGTCCGGCCTGGCCTTGGATACTTCGAGGGATGGAGCAACCACAGCTTCCCCGGGCACCTGTGCCAGGGCCTCACCACCCTCAGAGCCAAGAATTTCTTCCCCATATCCCATCTAACTCTGCTCTCTGTCAGGGTGAAGCCCAAGATCTGTGTGTTGTGTTGGTAACAATGGCAGGGTCAACAAGCAAAGGGCTAAACATGGTACCAGGTTGTGTTTCACCAAAAGCATAGGCTTGAGTAGTTCTGAGATGGGGAAATGCCTCATTGTCCATGGGAGCACACATGGGATAGAGAGCTGGACCAAGAGCAGTGAGGGACAGGTTAATGAGTGTGTCCCTCACCTCCCTCCCCACCTTGTGCTGTTACACAGGGTGGGGGCTGGGTCTGGTTAATGTGCAGCACCAAGGGGCCCGGTGATATTAAAGGAAAACTGATAATGCTTTCTGTGTTGAGTGCTTGGAGGCATCCCTCATTCCCCTGGCTGTTATCTGTGCAGCATCCCTGTCCCCCATCCCATCTCTTCTTAACGAAGCAATTACATGCACAGAAGTGAGGTCGCTCCCAGTAAGGGCTCACTCCCAGTAATGAGCCTCCCCAGGCTGGGGATGTGTCCTGGACAAAGCAACTCTGAGCAGCAAAGACAATGTCTTAATATGAATTTTCAGCAATTTTAAGGTGAATTACATTCGCTGGCTTGTGATAGGCTTCAAAAGTTCTGTCGTTTGATGTGTCGGAGGAGATCAGTCGCTATTTTGGAACATTAATTTATACAATTCACACCACACTTGTAGGGTTTTTTGTTTCCCAGCGTTTCTTGTTTTACTAATTGCAATTGTTTCACGTCCTCTAATCTATTATACTTTTTAATAAGGCATATAATTCATTATTTAGGTGGTAGTGTTCTGATAATTAGATGGGTTATTTTTGTCAGTGCTGATTAGTTGGTAAGTACAGATTAATATTTGAAGACTTGATGTGGTCTCTTGCTATTTGAGTCTCAAAAAGGTGATGTGACACTTGTTTCATGATATTCCCAACAACTTCACCCCTTCCAGCCTGAGGAAAGTGCTGACAAATTTTAAAGAGACTTTAAAAGCCTTTGGATCTTGTTTCCCCTGTAAAACTCATGTTAGAAAAACACCAGCAAGTGTCAGCTGGGGGCGAGACACTGAAAGTGCAGCTCCTTGAGCAGACAGCAGCACTGGGTGCCACTGAGGTCGGTACCCTAGATGATTTTTTGGGTGCACAAGTGATATCCTGCACGTTGTAGGGCAGGGACCTGATGATTGCTGGATATGTCCTAGAAAAGCCTTGCCCCTTCACAAATAGAAAGCCTTGGCTTTTTTTTTTTTCTCTTTGCCTGGAGTTAATTGCAGTGTGGGACAATGTGGCCTTTGTGTGACTGTCCCGGTGCTGGGTACGGTTTCTCCTCTCCCCCCACCCCTGCAGAGCTGGCAGTGATTCCAGTCTCTCCCTCGTACAGAAGCTGCTTGCAGGATGAAGGCTTTTTTAGCTCATTTGCAGGCCGGTTAGTGATGAGGTGTGGGGGCAGAGCGGGCACCTGCAGGCTGTCAGGAGTTGGGTGTGGATGTCTGGGGGTGAAACATCTCAGTATTCCCAGTCCCCTGCAGACCAGTCCGAGGGAGTCAGTGGGTGTGCTGCAGCGTATAATTAAGCATGTGTTTCTGGAGCTTCAGCCTTCTGCCTTGTCCAAGATAATATGAACCACGCTGCTGGGGGAGATGATGTTGTTGGAGCTGAGCCATTGCATTATTTGATACCAGATCTCTGAGAAGAGGGAATAAACCAAATGATTTTTGGTCACCTCTACCAAGGAAAGCACAGTGCTCTTTGGTGTCTCCTTATGTAGACTCCTTCAACCCTCTCTGCATTAGCAGATGGCCCCAAACACAAATAAGACTCAGTGATGCCTGTCACTGCCTGTGACCCTGGGGAAAATAGAAACCACATCGGAAATGAGCAGGGATAAGGAGATGCCGAGCATTTTTCTTGAGCAAATAAATGTGGCAGAGGGAATGTCAGGATAAGCTCTGTGCACTTATCAGTGCCGTGAGCGCACCTCGGGCAATCCCTTTGCACTACCCCATGATGCCGGGGGGTTCCTGCTCCCTGGTGCTTCAAGGACGCTTGTGTAATGGATGATCCCTGTATCCACAAAGATGTTGTGGGGTTTGCATCATTTCCAGAGCCTCTCTGCCTGAGGATGGGAGCTTAAGTCATGGAGATGCTCCCCTTCGAGCTACGAGGGGTGAATTTGGCACTCACTGCCAAATCTTCACTCACTTCTCCATCTTCCACATGGAGATCCAGCTGTGAGCAATGGTGTGATGGTTGTATGGATTTGCTGATGAGTTCACAGCCTAGTGGAAAAGCAGGGCAAGGAAAGGATTTACCAAAGTAAAAACAGAGGAGAGATCCTGAGAGCTTCCATACTTTCTTTCTGTTGGGCTGTGGAAAGAAATTAGGGGCTCAGCAACTGCAAATAGGGGACAGCAGGGTCTGCCAGGAGGGCAGAGCTGGAGCAAAGACTAACGATGTCTCCATTGCCCCACTGCAGTTCTGTCAGGCAGCCTGGGAATTCCAGCCCAAATTCACTTGGGCTGTGGTGCTGGAATTGGCACATCCTGTGAGAAATGGCTTGTGTTTATGTGAGACCTCACTGCTGCTGGGCAGGGGAATCAGAGTGTAAATTGGTTAATCCAGCTGGATTTCCCTGGTGTGTTTGCCACAGGATAATGGAAAATTCCTGTGAGGAGCTGTGCTTGATCTGGGGCCAGAGGGAACAGGATGAAGTCTATTCCACCAGCAGAATGATAGAAGACTACACTGTGCATCTTCCGGCGCCTGCTGCCAATGTTTTTATAGGCTTGAGATTTTATTTTGGAGAAGAAGAGAATCAGCATGCAAGGCCAACCTGCAGCTGTGCCAGCTTCTTGCTGTGTGTCCTCTCACACTGCCTGGGAGCCATTCCCCTGTACAGGTTTGGAGAACCACATGCAAAGAGCCCATGACAGCTTCGTTTTCTGCTTCCCAGAAGGATGGGAGGAGTTCAGAGCCGTGGGGTCCCTGTGGTCCTGACACAACACCCCAAGAACATGAGCTCTGCTGACACATGCCCTTTCAAGGGCTGCAATAGTCTTTACATCCTCCTGCTTTCCCTCAGTGGTTTTGGGTCCATCCTGCTGCATGAATATTACTAATTACCATCAGAATTTCTGGAGTTAAAGGGAATCTTAGAAAATTAGTATCTAGTAAAAGCCTATGCAAGGAAGTTTTAATATCTCTTAGGACTTAGTGGCGCCTTTGTGTTACAAACCCATTTGTGCCACAAGGTTTTAGACTAAAGGATTCAACTTGCTGTTCTTAGACTGTTATTGCTAATAAAATGACTTTGCACTTTGATAGCCTTTCACTTCAGGATCTAAAAGTACTTTAAAAATGCTAATGAATAGCATTGATAGCTCTTGAGTGCAGCTCTTTGTACAGGCGTTTGGTCCAAAGTCTGGTGAAGTCAGTGGAAAGTTGTCTGTGTCATTAGCTCTGGCAAATCCCTTAATCTGTCTGTCCCTGCTTGTCCCATCCTCAGCCAGAGCTGATGACACAGATATCTCATGCCAGGAGCCCTCATCCTTTCCTCAGTGAGATTTTTTCCTTGTTTTTCTGCCTGGTTCCACTGCTGAGAAGCATGTTGGGTAGCAGTAATTTGAAGGTAAGGGAGGGGTGTATACAGATTTATGGTTACCTGCTGTGTCTGATGTTGTGCTCTGACAACATCAGATATTTAGGAGGAATCTGGGTTGGAAATAATGTAAAATAATTCTGGAAGAGAAAGCCTGTTATCCCAGCAGCAATGCAGTGCAAAGCCATAGCTCTGTGCTCTTTATTTCCATTGTGGGCCTGCTCAAGAAGTGGTGGTTTCCTGCAGAGGGAAGATTCCCAGTCCACGACCATCCACTGGGCTTTATTCATTCATCCTTTTTCAGTTTGTTGAAGGTTTGCCATTGGTTTAAACATTGGGGATCATGCTTTGGACAAGATGGCTCCTTCTGCTGTGGGACGTAGCTGGAGACAGGAGCAGGGGAGGGCTGGGCTGTGAGGAATGGTGTGGCACTGGTGGAAGCTCTTTTGATCCAGTTCATGGCTGTCAACAGAAGTAGCAGAGGAATTTTTCTTATTGCAGTATTAAAGAAGATAAAAGCATTTCTGCCTCGGCAGAGACACTGAACATCTTGACTCCCTTTCCTCTTTCAGACATGTGATGGGTCGTGTAATGTCCTTACATCTGATCAGCCGTGACAATCTGTATTTTATGGATTTTCACTCCTTGTCACCCTGTTACAATCTCCCCTCTCCCCTACCTTTCATTAATTGTCTCTCAAAACCATCTTGTCGCTGCTCTGATGATTTTTTCCAGTGGATAAGCCTGTTAGAGATAATCTGGTTTGTTGAATTTCCTTTCTGCTGGGCAATCTCCTTAATAGCTGCCTCAGAGGATTTCATCCTGTTTGGTTTAAGGATGTGGCTTCAGATAAATATTCTGTTTCTCCATGGTTCTTTTGCTGATTAAGGTCTGTTCTTTTTCCTAAAATACTTCTGAGAAGGAAGAGTTTCATGGAGACTTAGTGTGTGTTTGGTACTTCTGAGCAAACTGTGATGGCCAAGATGGTCAAAATTCACTGTTGATTTTGAATGGGTCAACTTGGGCAGTTCAGGGGCCAAAAGAAAGGGAAGAAGAAAGATGAGGGAGAGAAAAGTTTTCATCTTTAAGAGTGTCATTGCTTGTACAACAAGGTATGTGATTGTTGGAGTTTGTCCATGGAACAGCCCAGAGGGGATAAGAAAGTGGTCAAAGGGCACATACATCCTCTGTTTATCCATTCCCCACTTATGCAATAATTAATAGCATCATTTAATCCCTTTATGAATTTTGTCAAACTTAAGGCATTTTCTATCACTGGTCCTTTCGGAAAAGCTCATTTTCAACACTTGAAAACAAACCCTTTTTATACATTTTTCAAGAGTTTTTTTTTTTTTTTTTTTTTTTTTTTTCTTGTCCAGAACAGCTCTGGGTAGAGGGTCAGGAGATTACAGGTCTTTGCCCAGAGTTGCCAGTGAGCTGCTGAATGATCTTCAGCAATTCGTTTGATCTTTCTGCACCTCTTTCTCACAAATAAGGATACTGGTAATAACTTTATATTGCTAAAGCTCTGGTAATAACTTCCCATTGTTAAAGCTCTTAAAACTCTTGTATGGAAAATGCTATATGGGGCCTTACAGTAATTATTGTCATAATTTGTTAGCGATGGTGCTGGAAATAAATGTTTCTGCAGTAGAGGACCTTGGTTCTTATTAAAGGGAATTATTAGAATAGTTTTGGCTGGAATGACCTATAAAGGCTACTGCCTTTATTGATTTAATAGTTGAACTAGGGGAGAATGTGTGGGTTTCCATTTGAGACATCCTGGGAATAAAGGAAAGCCTGTGCTGACTCCAGCTGAATTTGGTCTTGTCTACCATCTAAACAGTGTATGAGGTTCTTGTACATGATGGCACTTGGCCACTCTGGCCGTTATTAATAAAAACAAACCAAATACAACTCCAACAACAACCCAACACCAAAACCCCAGCGAATAAACCCAAACCCAGGGATGTTTCTCCCAGCACTGCGCCTTTGTGGTCAGTGACTGCCCAGGTGACCTCATGTGTGAAGGCGCTTTGCAGTAGAGGCAGGTATAATACTGACTGGTCTCCAGATCCAGCAGTTAGAGCTGCTTTAGGACAATGAAGACGTAGGTAAGTTTGCTCTATACATTTCTCAACTCCTGACTCCCCACCATGTCCCTTATTGCCTCTAATTTTTACAGCTTGCTAAAAATATGTCTTGGAGAAGACTTGGAGCTGTTGAGACAGACAAAACAAGACTGTAAATCACTTGACAGCTCATTTCCTTATAGCAAATATCCCACTCTTACAACTTCATGTTTAGATTAAAGAAGGAATAAAATGTAGTGAAAACTTGGTTTGATTACTGTGTGTTTCAATTGTGTTTCTTTTCCCTTTAATAAATTACAACAGAAGAAGATACCTGTGGCAAAAATCTTACTGGAAAGGGCTGAATTTGCATCAGTTTTTATCTTTTAAAAATGTCAGACCTGGGTGTTTTGGATGCTGGTGTGGGGATTGGGGTTGGGTTTGAAAAGTTGTGCATGGTTCTGTGTGAAGAGCAGCGATGCCACCCTGAATGCCACAAATACCACTGTGTCACCTAGTGGAGGATGTGCCTCATCTTGTGTCTGCCAAGTCCTTTTACCCTTTGTTGTCACTGACTCTGTACTCTGCAACCATTTCAGTCCTATTCCAGCAGACAGTGGGAACTTTGCCAGTAATTCCAGTCAGGATAGGATCAAGACCTTGATGGTCATTTCCTGTCCTTATGCACGCAAGGCTTTTCCAAGCTCTCTGCAAATGTCTCGTGGCCTGAGGTGCTCTCATTAGGCAGGTCAGAGCGTTATTCAGTGGCCAGGTTGGTTTTATTCCCTTGGGATATTTGCTTGGCGCTCTGGCTGGGGATGAGAAAACAACAGCCACAGCTGGGGCTGCATTTTTGGAAGGCATGGGCAGCTGTTTCACAAGACATACCTGTCTACCTCAGTCCTCTGCAAAAGCCATATTTTAGAGGGATCTGGTGGAGGTTATCCCTATTTTGATGTGTGTTGAAATGCCCCTAGCACAGCACTCTGCTTCGCTGCTGTTCCCGTTCTCCATCATCGCTGCCTCAGAGGGCCCAGCCAGACAATCACAGATTGTGCCAAAGCTCCACCGTGCAAATAGAAGTCACAGGATCAAGGTTGTAATAAAAGACTGCATCTTCTGCTATGGCAGTATGGGGTTTAGATGTGTGAAATCAGAGCCTTGTCTTGCTGGATGCTGCTCTGGATTATCAGATCCATTATCCAAAGGTTGTGCTTGTTGATCATAGCAAGTATTTTGATGGTGTTATGCACAGCTGGTTATTAGCAGTGTTTAATGGCAGCTTGGGAGGGATGAGTCCTGACAAGAGCACGGACAATGCTCTTCTTTCACCTCAGCTGCTGTTTCCTAACCTTAACACCTTTGCACAAAAAAATACTCGATGGCAGCCAGAGGTTAGAATGTTGCCTTAGAGTTATTCTGTCTATGTGGCGCAACAACAAGAAAAAGGAGTTATCTTTGTCCCAGGAGGCAGAGAACAAATTTAGATCCTGGTCTTGCATATGCTTATCCAGCTAATTAGCTTTACTCAATGGAGTCCATTCAGCCTGTAGCACTTGTCCTTCATCTGTTCAGGACCGTCTGTGTGAATGCTCATTGAAACACATGGTCAATCGTGGTATTGTTGCACGTACATTATTGCTTATGTTCTTGTTGGAAGCCAGGAACAGTCTCTCCATTGTAGGAACCTTTTTTTAAAAAAAAATATATAATACAGCTATTGCTGTGAAATGATGGGCTCAGGTAAATTTATTCTTTTCAATTCCTGGGTCTGAAATTGCTGAGCTCGGCTGTTAAAACAGGAAACAATATTTGTCATCGCTTGAGTTGATGTGGCTCCAGATTCGGGTGTTGTGCCAGTTCCAGGACTTTGAGTAATGGGCACATAATGAGTGATCACCCGATTGTTGTCGGGTGGTTGTGTATCAGGACCTTTCTGTCTTAGCAATTAATCTGCTTGTTGATGAACGCTCGACCAGCTCCTGCCGGGATCTCTTGTCATTTCAGTCACTTGGCAGCAAAAATTGCGATGAGACTTGTATCATATCTTGAACTGGGTTTTGCTGATGCTGTTTAAGGATATAGGAGAACATGAAAACAAGCAAATCTTGTATTCAGTGGGAGAAAATGAATGTGGAGTATGCCGAGCCTGGGTCAGTGTACCAGCTGCTTTTAGTTTGCTTCTAGATTAAAACTAACTTGTGATAGTGACAACTGAGCTTAAAAACCAGAATTAACATAATGATTCTGTGTTAATGATATTAAACATAATGGCACTAACAACAGCCTGTTAAAGGCAAATCCACAGAGATTTCTTTTTCTATTTGACCTTGAGTGCTGACATTAGACTGGCTCAGCATCACATTTTTTTCCGTATGTTTGAACTTGGAAGGTTCTTTAATACTCAGCTCAATGTTCCTGTTTTGCTTTTTAAATTCCTTATTATTTCCTATGGCTGCAGTGCAAACTGATACCCTGTGCCAGGTCATTTCCAGGACTTGGACCTGAATTAGATTCGGTAGCTGGGTGGTGTTTGGCCTCAGAAATGTTTGTACGTGATTCAGTTCCTGGAGGACAAAGACTCATCGTTGGCCGTGGAGCATCCTACACTGCTTGTGCTTCCAGGCACTGTGAGAAGAGAATTGTGGAGGCAGGCTGTTCCCAGGATAGTCCTGCTTAAAATTTCCCGCCTGCACAGCTAATTTTGAGTTTTGTCTCCTTTCCCAGCCAGTTTCTCTCTCCAAATCTTTATCAGATGCTAATTAGCATTCATTCCCACCCAGCCCCAGGATGTTTATTAAGGTCTTGGGGAAAGCTTTGCTTCTGGTGCTGCTGCAATGGTGTCAATAAAATCTCCTTTAACCTCTTCACACCTCAGCTCCACGCCTTGTGTCCAGTCACCCTGAATTATTGAATTTCAGCCTTGCTTAGCTTAGGCCTCTTGTGAGGAGTAAGACTTCAGGATCAATAGGGGTATGGCAGGATCTGCAGCACTAGCAGAACTTCCAGTTGGAGATGCTGCTGGTCCTGCAGAGCCCAGGGTATCACCAGTGTTGGTTGCAGACCAATTTCATCCTATAGTTTGAAACTCCACCATAAGCTGCTGCCTGGAGGGTCCGTGCTGTTTGTTACCCAAGTCAGTAGATGCCAACAGGCATTTACTGGCTGTTGCTCCCCAACTGTTTTTTATTTGCGTGCCTGGAATTCCTGGTTTCAGCTCAGCAGCAATAAATGAGCCATTTGCATAATGAATGGTTTTAAAATCTGCATCTCTGCAGTGGCTTGAGCCTTGCCCTTCAGAAGGGCTTGTTTGCTGGGAGAAGGTGGCATAATTTATAAAGCTAAGCTCCTTTGGGAAATGGATGTTTGGATGGGAAATAAAATTATTTTTCAGCTAATTTCTTTTGTGGTTGCATAGTTTGAAGCAAGCAGAGAAAAGGCAGTGCATTGCCCTGTGATACTGGAGCAGTTGGGTGGTGTGCTCAGAGACAGGTGAATGTGAAAGGGGCAGGGGGGAAGGAGATTTGGGCTAAAAAGGTGCAAGCAGTGCACCTGCAGAGTAGTGGAGGAACACCAGGGGCACATGTGCTGTATTGAGGTATCCTTGGCAACTTTTTCATCTGGTCTGCTGGCATCCAGGAGCACAATAATGCGCTGATCTTCAGTGCTGAGGAGGTGTCAGTTCCTTCTCATTCCAAAAGGAGGAACACAGCTTGCTCCAAAATAATCCAGATAAGGTGTGAGCTCTCCTGTGTCCCTGTGGATCCTTTTGGGATGACCCCACTTGAGACCACAAGGCTACCAAGTGTCCAAGACCTCCATGTCCTCCACCTGAAACTGGGGCATCTCCCAAACACAGTGAGGTACTTCACTCCTCCCCTTCACTGCAATTATGGAGCAGGAAATGGGGTTAGGAAACCCACCACCCCCAAAGACGCAGGAGCCCTTGGGCACAAGGAGTTTTCTGCTGTGTTAGTGCTGCCAAGAAGCCCTGCAGCTCAGTGGGTGACGTGTTTCCTAATAATTCCTAACAAATACAAACCAGGAGGATGAATAATGCACAGCAATAACTCTCCTGCAAACATTAGCATCCCACTCCTGGTGATAAGACATTGCTCTCTTTTAAGTCCCTTAAAGTGCTTTGCATGTTTCCAGGACTCTGGTTGCAAAAATTCTGCAAGGCATCAGTTTCTGTTTGTTTTCCTTTAAACTGCTTTCAAATTCCTATTTGCTGAGTTTGCTGAGCGTGTAGCGAGCTTCGCGGGAGGAAGAGGAGATGAGTGGAGCCGAGTCCTTAATGGAAAATAAATGTGAATCAAAATCCAGCCCAAACCCAGTAATCTCTGCCCCACACAAGAAAGCTCCACTTCAAGGAATAAAAGTCAGAAAAAATAGGTTGGATTTAATTGCTTTGGATGCTGTGGTACAGCAGAAGTGTGAGAAGGCGATAAAAGCTGCAATTTAAAGCTCAGCAGTGGCGGGTTGGAAATGCCGGAGCTGGTGTGCAGGGAGATGGATACTTTATCCCTGGCACATCTCTGCTGAGTTAAGATAAATGTTGAGCTATTAAGTTCCTGAGAGCATTAAGAGGCTGGGAGAAGGTCACGTACTGCTTCCTCTGTTTTGGCTTTGCTTCTGCTCTGCGTCGCTTCCTTTGCTGAGCTGTAAGGATTCCTTTCTCCTCTGAGTTTCTCCCAAATGAGCCCCCCAAAAATGCAGCAGAGTTCAGACAGTCCAGATCAGGGCTCTGCTTCCTCCCATAAAAGCTCACAAAATCCTGACTGGAGCCAGCTGTGCCATGTGGGCTAAAGTGGGGTCTGTCTGTCTCAAGTTAGATGTTTTTGAAGGGTTTTAAAACTCCTGTTCACTTTCTCTGAACAACTCCTGGTAGAGTTGTGATGGTCAGTATGGTCCATCCAGGTGGAAACAGTGTGTGAAGTGCCAACAGCATCCAAAAAACCTCTGGGTATCCCCATTTCCTTTCCTGAGGTGGAAAGAGGCAGAACAGTGGGGAAATAGGACAAGAGGAAATTAAATGATGAGAGGAAATGGCCTCAAGTTGTACAAGGGAGGTTTAGGCTGAATATTATGAAAAATTTCTTCATCAAAAGGGTTGTTCAGCCCTGGCATGGCTGTCCAGGGTAGTGGTGGAGTCCCCATCCCTGGAGGGAATTAAGAGACATGTACATGTGGCACTTGGGGGCATGGGCTAGAGGTGACCTTGGCAGTGCTGGGTTCATGGCTGGACTTGAGGATTTCAGAGGACTTTTCCAACTAAAATGATTCTGTGACTCTAAGATTCCATGGAAAATGCATATAGGCCAAAAGCTCTGCTCTGTCTTCCTGCTCAAATCCTGATTTCTCTGTCCTTGGGAGGTTGGGCCAGATAAAAGACTGAAGTGAGGGAGGACAGAGGAGATGAAGAAGATGAATCTCCTGCATTCATTATTCTGTATGCAAAGAACATCAAAAGCACTAATGGAAAAGCCTTTTTATATTTTTCATCAAAGCAGTGGTTCAGATTTGGCAGGCTGAGTTCGGATCGGTGAAATATTTATGAAAGGAGCAGCTGTGGGGCGCTGCTTTAGGAGGACAGTGAGCGGTCCCCCCTTTCCCTCCTTCCCTCCTCTTCCCTAAGTACATTTTTCTACTTGGTCCTTTTTTCTCCCCTTCTGCTTTAGCTGTGCTACTCCTTCTAGAGGCACTTGTAGATGAGTCAGGACTGAGTTTGCATGCTGCAGGTAGTAAGATGTCAGGAGAAAAGAGGAGAAAGGGATAAACCAAACCTTGAGTAGATGGAGAAAAGCAATGGAGNCGCTGCAGGTAGTAAGATGTGTTTATTTTTTGCTTCACTTAAGTCAGGAGAAAAGAGGGGAAAGGGATAAACCAAACCTTAAGTAGATGGAGAAAAGCAATGGAGGTTATTACCGGGTTTCTTTCTGCTGCTGCTTCCATGTTAAACCTGAAAACTTTGAGTTACTTCTAATAATTCATCATGGTTTGTTTTTGGATTTTTTCCTGCTAAGAAAGAAAATTGCACTGACCCAAATGTGTTTTTTCTTTTATTCTTCCCTAGTAATTACACCCATCCACATGTAAGGAGCATGAAATTATTTATGAAGGTGTTTTAATCCCAGTTTATTAAGTCCTAATCTAGATTTATTATTATTATTTCTAATTTTGTATTATCACTTGGTGAGTAAAGTGGTTCAGAAATCACAGAAGAAGAGATAATACTCAGTTTGTATTGAAATATCAGGTAATTAGAAATAACAGGTTCACAGAAGGGAACCTGGAGCAGTCCTGTTCATTTGAGGGGATGGGAGAGCAGCAGTTGGGATTGATGTAAACCAATCTGTGTCCATCTCACAGGCAGTGATACCCTCAGTTTATTTTAACAAAAATAAGCTGCTTTTCCTTCTGGCTTTGTCCAGAAGATGGTAAGTCCAGTGCTGTTATAAATCTGTGTTTTTCACATGCTGTCACTGCCCTTCCCTCCTGGAGATGATGGGCAGGTAGCCAGGTGTCACTAGGGGTGGTCAGTTTGGGGTGCAGGGTGCTGAGGGGGAGTGGTGGCAAGGAGCTGCTGTGGCTTTGAGGAGAATATGGGAATTCTGCAGCACCTCCAGTGACTCAATGTGTGTGTGTGCAATGCATGAGGAGGAACACAGCTATTTAAAATTTAAAACTGCATTTCCATCATATTGTGTTCTTTAAACATAGATCCTTTGAAATGTGATAACTTTGGTCATTGAAGGATAGTAACAGTAATTGTATAAATATTTATGTCATGTAAAACAGCACAAATCAGTGGTGCAGCACTGGGATAGCTCTTTGCAATTTTGAAAAGTTGGCTTGAAATCTCATGTTGTGACCAGATGTGTAGGTTGATCAGCCCATAAAAATAGGAACCATTGTCTGAGCTCACTTCTATTTTAAAAAGTGCATTAATGCACTTGAAGAGTGTGAAGTTCCAAGCCTGCAGTTTATGAAGCAGAGTTGCAGGCTGAGGTTCACATGGGGACAGTGTTCTCCCATATTCAGAGTGGGCACCTAAAGCGTTCTGTGTGTAAATGGAAAGCCCTGCCTGGTGTCCTGAGGTGCCATGAAGCCCTGTCTCTGCATGGCAAACAGAGGAAACATAATGGCACTTTTTGTTTGTTTGCTCTTTTAAGGTTTCTTTTTTTCTTTTATGTTGTATCCTAATATTACAAGGCCTCCTAGCAGACTTTCTTATTCTGTTCTGGTGTTGATTTATCATCTGGTCAAACACCATATAATCACTTGCTCCTGTCCAAATCTGCTTTGTTGGGATGAGTTCTCCATTGAGGGGCCGTCGCTGGCCTCAATGACCATCAGACCTGTTTGGTTCCCTCAGTCATGGTAAAAAATATTCTTGGTGATGTTTTCCACAGGTGTGGGGTACCAAAGGGGGAGCACAGGTGGTCATCCCCTTCCCAGCCTCTCCTGATGTCAGCAGTGCCAAGTGGGAACTGTCCCTCGTGTCACCATCATGGTTACAGAGAGGAGAAATCCTTCCCCCACCAATCCAGCAATGGCTGGTGCTTAATGAAGATGTAAAACCTCACACTCTCAGCACTTCATCGACTCTGCAGTTCCAATATGGCTTCAGCAGGAAGGAGCAGGGCTGTTAATCCTCCTGACATCTCCTTTGAATGCTGTCATATTTCAGCCCTGTTAAGCTGTTGGGCCATTGTTTGTGGGCTTCGTGCTGAAAGGAAGAACTGTGCTGAGCCTGCAAAATGCTGCCTTACTTCTGGGATTCTAGTCCTTACCACAGCAACCCAATCTCAAATCCTGCCCCATGCCTGGCTGAGTGTCCCATGCAAATCCTTGCATGGTCAAGCATCACCTGCTGCTTGGAAATAATCACCACTTCACACAGATCTGCTTGCTTGAGGGAAATACCAATTTGTCAGGGGTAATCCTGTTTCCCCTTCCTTTCTGGACTGAAAAAACCAAGCCAATATGCTCTCTGCCTTCTTTCTCTCAGCCATTGTCTCGCCGTGTGTCCTTCACAGACAGATTGATTGAATTTGATTTTCTGTGGAGTCGTGGGTTGGCACGTTCATTAACCTGCACGCTGCTCTTCTCCCTACCCTTGCACCCTTTGCATCTATAGCATCTTCCTCAGCCTGTGCTTTATTAGTCAGGTTTTATTTCTTCCAGGTAGCAATCCAAACCCCAGGGCTTTCTCACGTCCATCTTGCTTGCACATGTTTTCCTTAACCTGTGGGGATGAAAAATACCTGCCTGCTGGTCTCTGCCATGTCTCAGTGCCAGCTTGGACATCTGTGCTGGGGAACCCGGGGCATGGTGGTGCTGGAAGAGGGGTGGGTGAAAGGTGCTGTATGGTCAGTTGTGTAACCAGGACAAGAACTGCATTTAGCTCAAAGCCAGGCTTTTCAGCTGGGATCCAGTGACCCCACTGACAGGGTCAGGCATCACCAAGCTGCAGCCATGTTCAAGTAATATTTTAGTCAAGAGTTTTGTGGTGAGTTTGAGATATTGCCCATGTGAAAGGTGGGAGAGGTGAATCCCAGCCATGGCAAAGTCCTGCCCGGTGAATTTGCAGGTGCCTTCCCAGGCTGCAGCTCAAGCTGCTGACAGGAGATGCTGGCAGTGATTTGTGGGGCAGGGAGTTTTCCTCCTTCCCCCTGCACAGACTGTAATTCCCTGGTATTATAACATGTCATTTTTCTAGCATACCTGAGGAGCCAGGAAATAATGTCTGAGCCTAGAGGGACAGCAACGATGGAACCTCCAAAGAGGCGAGAGACGGAGAGATTAGAGCAAAAAATGAAGGTTGTAATTTATTTCTCTTTTCCATCCCTCTTAGCCTGAAAACGTGGCCACATTCCTGGTGATCCCTTTATTTTACAGCTTTGAGCTTGGTTTTTTTTTTTAAAGCCAGCAGATGCTGCCAGTTCCCATCACCTAATCAAAGCTGCTCTGTGGAAGGGCTGCCTCGTTATTACATCCCATTATAGCCTCCGGCAGCGGCTGTACTTCATAACCGCCCAGGAAAGCTGACAGGTAACCAATGAGATGCATATTCCAGTGACAACCTCCTGCCCCCCAGGGAACTGGGACCCTCTTCGGCACCAGAGCTGGGCTCATTGTGGCTGGGTGCTTCCTGGGAAGCAGCTGGGACCATTGTCTGCCCAGCCGAGCGCGAGGCCATGGAGCAGCGAGGTTTGCTCTTTTGTTCCCTTCGAATTTCATTGTCTGTGGGGTAGGGATTGCCTCCGAGTGTGTTGGCTTGATGGCAAAGGGAGGAAGACTTGCTGGAGATGCGGGGATGGCTAAGCCAGAGAGGTGGAGAAGGAGGTGGGGGGAGCTGGGAGTCTGGGGAGGGATTTGGGTGGGGGGCAAAGCCAGCTAAATAATTTTATCATTGCAGGTTGGTATTGCACCTCAGCATGGACTGATAGAGTATTAATTCCTACTTCATTTTACTGATGGGATCCTGCCCGCAGCCTAATGAGCCCACCTTTAAATCAATATAAACCCATGCATGCCAGGCTTTGAGCACCAAAGGAGAAGGAAGTGTGCTGATGGTGAATCAGTGTCTCCCCTTTATCGCTCCCTGTGCTTGTTTGTTGTGTTTTATTGCTTGTCAAGAATTATGAAGAAACTGAAATATTTGGGTGTTTTATATTTTTGGGGCTCATGTCAGAGGCAGGGTGGGAGTGTTAATCTGGATGTAGAGGGATGAGGGATGCACTGGGATTGGAAGGGATTTTGGAGTTGGCTGGAGTGGAGTGTGGCAGCTGTGATAACTTGGTGGATTTGAGTTATTTTTTGGTTTATTAGTGAGTTACTTGTGGGTTGTTTTTCTACTTATTTTCTTCTGTTGCAAAAATCCAAGCAATACTGAGCATGGCTGGTTCTGGTCTGGAGGCAGGTGCTGGTACATCCAAGGATGGTGATGCAGCAGAGAGCTGTGAACAGTGTATCCATCCAGGCACATGGGCCTGGGGGACAATATTGGCTGTGGCATCTCATTCTGCGAGGAATGGAGATGTCATTATAGCAGCCCAAATAACTGTTAGTGAGTGCTGGGCAGCCTCAGATGACACCTGTGCATCTGTCTTGGGTGGTTTTGAGTATCTTTTGGTTTGTGTGGAGAGCTGGGAGTGGGAGCTCCGTGCTGTAAATGGAGTGTATGGACAAGTGGAGTCTTTCTGCCGTAGAAGTGAATTTTGCCTTCTCTGTCATCCTCCGTCTCTGGTGGATGAGGCAGCCAGAGGGATTCCAGGAGCACATTTTACTCAACAGAGTTTGCCTTCAAATCCCCCAGCTTCTGAATGTGACAGCTGCTAAATCACCTGTTATTATGCAGAGAACAAAGCTGTCCTCCAGGAACAAAGAAAGGAGAATGGTCTGTGACTGGGGGGAAGGCAGAGCACGGCTGTGGGAAGGAGATGAAGCCAAGAGACACTAGCAAAGCTGCCAGGACTCAATGGGTAGACAAACCTCCCAGTGTGGTAAATAAAACCCCACCTGATGGTTGAAATAATGACTGGATCCATCCGCACTGCCCCAAACATTGCCTGGCCATGTGCTGCAGCATCTAAAGACCAAGGTAGAACTGCATGTAGGCTTGGCTGCAATTGCTCAGTTTCTTCAAGACCATCCTGTGTGATTGTAAGGAAAAATGGGGCTTAGACTTGGATTTCCTGCTGTTGTACCTGGGTTTCCTGACGTGCCCTTGCACTGTCCCCTGATGGACTGTCCTTCAGGGCTTTGCTCACAGCCTCAGCTCTCAGTGAAATGACACAGACAAAACCCCGACACTGATTTCCCACAACAGTGTGTTTAAGTATCTGGCTGCTCTGCCAGCTCAGCCAGCAAAGCAAGAGATGCCTTTTGATGCTCTAAAGTTAATCCCTGATCCCAGCCTGGCATAACTGTTGGACACCCACACAGTGCTGTGCAGCCAGCAGGGCAGAGCAGGAGCTGCTCAAGGCTCAGCCATGGCACACAGTGGGGGTCGAGTTTTCTCTCTCACTTCTGCAAGTGCTATCTAAATATTATTAATAATTAAGGGCTCAAACTGGGCTGGATATGCTTCCTGGGGGCCGCCACTGTGCACTTAAGCAACTGCACCCAAGCTGGCAGATGCCACCTCCTCTGCTTGATGGCCTTGGCCGTCCCCAGCAGCGGCATATGGACCGAGAGGAGCAGTGATGGCAGCGGGAGCCCTCCTCAATATTTAAAGAGTATTGATGGGCAAGTCAGGCTGGGATGGTACAAAACAGAAGCGTCTAGACATAGCAGAAAGCAGAGAGGCTTTCCAGAGAGGAAATCCAGCTGGAGAAAACAAGATGCTTTATTAATTCTTCCTTTCTTTTTCAATGAAAAATGTAGTGGGCTTGCTGTTGATGCTGGGGAAAGAGCATCATTTTGCAGGAAAACCTGGCTGGTGACTCTAGATATCTTTGAATTTCCATCTTCCCAGATCCCAGCAGCAGTGGGACATCTTCCCAGTGTGTCCAAAGATAGAGTCACACTTCACATTTTGCTATTTTGTCAGTAATAATTAACTGAGAAGTAGGAGGAAGACTTGCGAAATAACTCTGGAAACTGAGCTCTTCAAGGAATTAAATGCATTGATGGAAAGAGAGAATCATTAGTCTAGAATAAGAATAAACTGCTCTTCCTGTAAATCTACATTTCAGGGGCAAAGGCAGATTGTAAATTCTTCTGCTACTACTGGAGCAGACAGTTTTCTGAAATAAAGCTCTTGCAAGGCAAATACTGTTTGTGGCCACTGTAATTTATATGTATATGTTAGAGAAGAGAGGGAGGCAGCTGCTGAAAGCATGGTCTAAAAGTCACTGCTGAGCATTCTCTGAAGAAGAGGCTTTTTAAAGTTGCTGTAAAACATAAGGATAAAAGCAATTGAGCTCATTTTTCTCCAAGGACCATAACATCCTTTAAGGCTTAATTCTGCTTAATATTTTGTCTGTCCTCTCTGGGCTGTGTTGTTATGGTTTAATCTGTTGCAGTGCAGTTTGGTGAATTCAGAGACGTTTTGAGATAAATTTCCTTTTTTGTTGCTGGGGGTTTTTTTGGTGCAGGAGCAAGAGCCAGGATTTTAGTGTAAATATTAAATGACAAGTGGTGTCCTGCTTGGGTGACTCCTACCTGCCCCGAATGGCCTTTGGCTTTGATTACCTGCTCAGTTATCCTGCTTCATTCCTTTCTCCTGTTTCTCTGTTCAGATGGTGCTTGACTCTCTATGCTGTCAGGGCAGGGAAATGAATAATTTTATGTATCTGTCTCTGCTGTCAATATTTGTATCAGGAAAGCACTTGTGGCATTTCTGAGAGAAGTCACCATCTCTCTTCACTGACCTTTTATTTCTTCTGTGGATGGAGAATTTCTTTTCAAATATCCTCTGCAATCTCTGTTTCAGCTGCCACAGTCTCTTATCACTTTTAATACACTCACTATTAATCTCCCCACTTTGTATCCACAAGAGCCTCCCTGCTCTTTAACCCTTAAGAGGCTGCCCATGGTTCCTCTTGGGGACGGTAATAGCCCACTCTGGGCACTTCTGCTGAAGGGCATAATTAACAGCTGAGAATATTCATTTATTTTAAAACTGTTCTACTGCCTAATTGCACTTGTCTTGGAGCAAAAGGCTGAGAGCACCTTGCAGCCTGGAGAAGCAAGAGGATACCCCTGCTTTCCATTGATAAAGCATCTTTCTCATCTCTGAGTCACTTGGAGCTACTGAAGTGATGTGAAATTGCTCTCGGATCCATTGCCAGGCTGGGATAATGGAGTGACTGGAGCAGGACCACGTTGCCCGTGCCTGTGTGGTTCATGCTGTTGTCCCAACAGCACTGCTGCCCTGAAGCCTGGTGGGCCACGCAGAGCTGTCTCCTTAACTTTCAGAGCAGAATATTTCTTAGTAGTTGCTTTTTGTTTCCTTTCATGGCCTTTTTTCTCAATTATTTTATTCCGTTTATCCCCGCCCTTCAGTAACAAGTTGGTAGGTTTCTTGTAAACACTGAAGGAAGAAGGCATGAGAGATTGTACACAGTGTTTTTGGCAGAGAAATGTTTGAGGTCACCTTTGGTTTGGCTTTTTTTTTTTTTAGGAAGAAAGAGAAATTATTGGCTCTTCATTGAAATTTCAAAGCAATAAGGGTTAGTTGCTCTGGTGGCCATCCACAGGAACCAAGTTTTCCCGCATCTAGGATGGCCCTTTCTGCCCTCTGCATGCCACACATTCCTCGTGTCCAGATGAGATGGCATCTGGGAAGTCTCATTAGTTCCTTATGACCCCCCTGCTACTTTCCCAATACTACTGACCTTGGAAAAATTCCCCGTTTCTCTCAGATTCCTCTGTTCAGCTTTCAGTTAGGAGGAGATGTCCTGACCAGGGCAATGGGGATAACTTTCTTGACTTTAATGGAATTTGAGGAACTGACAGGGAGTTTCCTGGATTGCTGATGGGAACAGATCACTCTCTTCTCATTCAGAATCCTGATTAAACCCACCCCCAGTGACCACTGCAAGTGTTACCCTTCTTTTAGTGGGTAATGTCCACTCTGGGCTTTTATGAGCAGCACTTCAGGTTGTTAAGGTGACACAGTGGAGCCCCCTGAGCAGATAATCACTGAAAGAAAAGATGATTTGTCCTTGAAAACTCCATGGGCGGTTCATGAGGAAAGGGGAGATGCATTGACTTGGACAGCTACTTATAGAAAACAGATGTGCAAGTTAGGAAACACAAGTGATAAATCTGAGCCCATATGGCGGCTCTCTCACAAGCATTTAGAGTCACAGCAGCCACGAAGGCTACTCAGTTCCTCTTCTGAAAGAAGAATTCTTCATTTCTTGTAACCCCGAGGATGGGTTTGTTTGTGTAGGTGTGTTTGTGTGAGTGTCCCCCGGGCTCCACTTTTGTTGGAGACCTGCACCCTTCAGATATTCCCTGTGTGCTGGGTGGGGAAGGAAGAGTTCCTTGAATATGAATATGAATCACTGGGACAGGTTTATGTTGTTTCCTTGTGAAATGCCAGGACTGAAGGCACGAACAAGTACAGGACCTGTGCTGGTTTATGTAGCTGCTGGGTTTTTTCAGCACCACTCACAGTCGGGCAGGATTTTAAGTCTAGTTTCTTGCAAAAGAAGGAATTTCTTGCTGTCTCAGGGCTCTCCAGAGCTTCTTTGCAAGGCTGAGGGATTTCTGTCCCTCCCTGCCAAAACAGACAGGACCCCTTCCGTGAGGGATGCCTCAGAGGCACCCTCAGGAGGATCTGTGTTCTGCTGGGTGGGATTTCAGCCTTTTTCCCTTTCTTCTCCCCTTTCTTGAGCTTATCAGAAAGGCAATTTCCAAGCTAACTCTGATTCTGTTATTTTTCTCATACCCATCTGAACACTGCTTTTCAAACAAGTTGGGTCTTAGTGGGCTGTGTAACCCCCTCTGCATTGGAAAGCCTCTTCTGCAGTCCTCCACCTCCTCTCATCTTGTGGCATCTCCTCCTCATCAGCTCTTCGGAAGTCCTTTGTATGGGAATCTGTTGGGTTTTATTAGCTATTGTCTTAAGTGCACAGTTTATGGAATGAGAGTTCTTCCCCCACAATAGCATAAGGAGATTAAAAAGAAAGCCCAGTTTTATGGGAAACAGAGAACGAATACATTTAGAACCTGAAGAAAGACTGCAGAAATGTATCATAAGGAGACATTTTAAACTTTGGATCCCATTTTAACCCAATAATTGCCATTAAAGTGTGGGCTGCTTTGGGATTTTTTTTCTGGGATTTGTTTTATAAGATGACTGTGGTGCAGTTTCCATGGTTTTTATCATTACCATGGTCTTCCTGCTGATCCCCTGGCCAGCTGACATTCCTGTTACAGCAGGGCTGGGCTCTTGTTTTATTTCCATCTCCCTTTTGATATATTACTGCACCCTGAATTAATTTCTTACCAATCACATTTCCAGCCCTGTGATGTGAATGGGTCTCTGGAGGGGACTACATTGTTAACACTGACAAATTTCATGATATAGCCATGTACAATGAGGCATAGCCCGGGAAAAGAAGTAATTAAGGAGCCTGTTGCTCTTTGCAGCCTGGCTGAAGTCCACGTCCTCTCCCAGTGCTTTCAGAGACTCCTGGTTTAGAAGGAAAACCACAAAGCACACACTGAGGCCACAGGTAGGAGTGGTGAGGAATGAGGTCACAGGCAGAGCTCTGGCTTGCCAAGGTTCATGGTTTTCCTGCAGCATCTCTGCTCAGACTCAGACCTTGCTTGGAAGCTCAGGTGGGCTCATCCAGGGATTTCATCCACTCCCAGAGCAGCAGGTCCCTGCTGTCCTTCATTGTAGGTGGGGCAGTGGAGAAGGGCTTTAACCTGTCAGAGGTTTAGATGAGATATGGGGAAGGAATTCCTCCCTGTGAGGGTGGTGAGGCCCTTGCATATGTTGCCCAGAGAAGCTGTGGCTGTCCCATCCTCGGAAGTGTCCAAGGCCAGGTTAGATGGGGCTTCCCAATACCCCCTCAGCCCAAGCCATCCTATGACTCTGATATGTTTTTTCTTAATACATATCTATTGGTCTGTTGCCACTGCTGTGCTCGCCAACATTGCCTTGTCTGCTCCTTCTCTGCCACCCATCTGTGTTAATTTGGCATCCCACACCTTCTCCCAAGTCAGAGAAGCTACCTGTTTGTCTTGCTTGTACCCTGCTTGGGTGTATAATGCTGATACCTTGCACGTGGTCCTGGGATGCTCCGGAAAATCCCACCCGTGGCCCTCTGGGCTGCTCTCGAGGCTGTAAGGGAAACACACGTGTGTGACACTTGTGAATGAAGGCGCATTAAACTCAGAGGTGATGACAGCTATGCCAAATTACCTGTTAAAATTATCTCAGTAATTATAACAGGAGAGTCAAATGAGGACATCAGGCCCTCTAATAGCATAGGCAAGGCTCTAATTACTGAATGGAAGCCCTTCAGAAACTTGCAGGGCTAAGGACTTGCCTGTGATAAATCCTGGGAGAACTGTTTAATAAACTTGGTGAAACCTTGTCAATTAATATATTTTTAAAGACAATTTAATGTTCACTTCAGATAAAGGTAGTATCACCCTCAAGAACTGCTTAACCCTGGATTTTTCAGATGCATTTCTGGCATTGCTATGTTTTCTCAGGATCTGAAGTAGGATTTTGTAATGTAAGGGAAGACTCTACTCTTGTGCTTTGTTTGAGTTAAGCAGGCTTAAGGCCGACTCTGAAGTATCCCAGGAACCAAGATGATCTGGGAGCTCAGATTGCCCCAGCATCTTTGGAAATCCCAGCTGCTGTGTCTCCTGCTGAGAAGAAGTTCAGATGCTTTGCAGATGGCATTAAATCAAAATTCTTGTGGTCGGTCCTCTCAGGCTCAGTTTGTCGGTGGCAGCAGTTCGTGTAAGGGCAGGAATAACTCTGATCCTCTGCCTTCTGCCTGGCAGCAGTGCTCCCAGGGCTTCCTTGTTATTATTCCAGCCAAAGAGTTGCAGGAGTTGGTGTCAGCTCTCTCCAGCCTTTGGAAGAGTTGTTGCTGGTGGCTGATGTCCTGGATGGTTCCACATAAATCTTGGCTCAGCTTGGATCGAAGTCCTCAGCTACAGGGTTTGGTGGGCTCATCATGGAAGCAATAGATCCAGTACCTTCTGCTTGCTTTCTTTTGTAGTGGAAACAGTAAGAAAACATGGAAATGGTGCCATTGGGGAGGCAGCATTTGCTGTGGTGGTTGGCATTGCTGAGCACTGTTTGTATTGATTGGAGCAGAGGCAATTAAGAGCCTCCCACTGCTTTCACTGGAGGTTTTTCTACATAAGTAGGCTTGAAGCAGAGGGTAGGGCCATTACAGCATATAAACACAGCACAGGCTGGGGTCTAGAGGCATCTCACAGCCTTGTTGAAATCTAAAATACTCTGTACTGACTGGCCAGGGTGCCAGAATGAAACATGTCTCAGGATTGTGTCTCGTTGGCTTTGCAGCGCGTGGCTGGGAAAGGTGCCACCTCCTCCTCCTCCAGGTGATGAGGTGGGGAAGCAGGGCTGGACCCTCCTCACTGGGATTCATCTTAGGGGTCTTCCTCTAGTGTAAATTTCTCAAAAATTCCTTATTCCTGGACTTGTTCTGAAGTCAGCCCATGTCCCATGAAAGTTGTTTTTTTTTTTTTTGGAGGGCGGAAGATAACTTCTGTCTGTGAGGAAGCTGAAGCTGTGAGAGGATTGTTTGCACAGAAGCGGGGAGTCACACTGCTTATAAATTGTCCTCGTGGAAGATTCCATGGTATTGCTTCTTTTTGCTCCATTCCATGCTCTGGGTTAGGTGTTTGCGTTGGCCATGGGCTCTGTCCTTGGCCACAGGGACTGTTTCATTCCCCACTAGGAAATAGTTTCTTGTGTTTTCTGGCAAGAGTTCACAAGTGTGAAATGAAGATTTGAGATGGGCTGTAGGAAGTTAATTTGATCACTTGGCAAGAGAGTGGGGTGATCCAGTTCTCATGTGTTTCTTTTAATCTGTGTAATTTTGTCTGGGAAGAAGAGAGAAGGAACTTGGCTCTCAGTGCATTTACACATCCCTCATTGTCCTGAGGTTGAACATCTCTCTTTAAACATGATATTCTCCAGTGGCCCTTAGAGACTCTGAATCCTGTTTAGACAAAGTAAGCCTTGATGAACCTGCATGTTTCTGATTCAATAAGGCGGCTGGGAGAGGGATGGTGTGAAAATGCTGGAGAAAAAACACAGCCTTCTCTCACTCGTGCTAAAATAGTCCTTCCCTCTTATGCGGGATTACTTTCTGGAATTCAAAATTATGTTTATTTTAGTAGAAATCGAGGTAGTTGTTTGTCTGGTGGCTCCTGTGATGCTGCCAAACTCTTGGAAAGGGCATCCAAGCTGCAGGTGTTCCCAAAAATGCCTTGTGTTGGGAGATGGGCTGCAGCCCTGGGACCTTGTGGGTGATGTCAGACCTGTGAAATCAGTGAAAGCTGCTGATGATGGGGTAGGAATCAAAGAATCATAGAATTATTTGGGTTGGAAGGGACCTTCAAAGATCATCTATTCCAACTCTCGATGGAGGGAAGGGCTGGAGGAGGGTGTTCATCAGGCAGAAACCTTCCCTGTCTTTGGGAGAGGAAACAGTCCCCGTGTGCTGGGTCGGGCAGGTAGGATGTGATTGTACCCTCATCCAGAGAAAGGAAGTTTTGAAATTAAACTGGAATTGCAAAAATGTATCTACATATTTGCAACAAAGCAAACCACCCAAGCTGTTTCTCATTTTCACATTAAAATTATGCCTTTGGTCTTAGTGCTAATTCTGCTGGCATGAAAACTTGTTTGCTGCTATAATTGAGAAAAGGTGGAGGAAAACATTTCCTTTTGTTCTGCCTTCTTGTGCATTCAACAACTTTGGGTACAGTTTTCTCCTGTGAGCTTAGTGTCCTTTTAGTAAGGGATGAAGAGACAGGCTTAAAACTCATCTTGGGAACCAAGGCCAGGTTGGATGGGGCTTTGAACGACCTGGTCTGGTGAAAGGTGTCCCTGCCCATGGGAGGGGAAGGACCTGGGTGATCTTTAAGGTCTCTTCCAATTTAAACCATGATTCTATGAAACTGAGGGTGGCTCTGCATGCAGGAGCATCTAATTTTATTCTTTCTGCTTTGATCTGTGCCTGAAGAAACTCTGCCCAAGTCTATAGTGCACTGAAGCAAAGGAGAGGAAAATCCAGCTGCACATAGTGCTGGGTGACCCAAAGGGCTGAAACCAGGGAAGGTCTCTGGGCTGTGCAGAGGGAGCAGGAGGGGATGGGCTCAGTGGCCTCAGCCATGGCCAGCCCCAGCCAGAAAATACAAAGTACTGGCACTCTAAGCCTCTTGTTTGCTCTGAGCTGTTTATTTTGCTGCTGAAGGATTGTATAATCTCTTTGTCTAAGTGGAAGCAGCCAAAAAACCTCATGCTCTGAAATTCCTGCCTACCTGAGCTACACATATATATCTATTCATATATATATATATAATTTACTTAGCATGTATTTACTAAATGCATGTGTATTTACCTACTGATGGGGAGCAGGGGGGTTTTGTCTTTGATAGCACAGTGGGACACAAACTGCAGGTCCAAGGCCAGGTCAGCACAAAGCAGAAATACAAAAAGCTCTCTAGAAGACTGGCTCACATCCCTTATAATATTACTAAATACCATAATCCTGTGAGCCTTCGCCTCATAATACGATAATGAGTTATTAAAGCTAAGGAGGGTACTTTGGGGAGGGGGAGTTGGGGGGTTTGGGTTTTTTTTCCCCCCCTTCTGCCTGGTCTGAGCCTATTCTCTTGGTCCTTCTCCATTCATAAGAGAATGACTGCAGCAGTTTCAGAAGTGAACAATTCTAAAGGCTATAAAAATGCCAGTTTCTGAACATTGTGTGCCTTTTCCAGACAAGATGAACTGTTGTACCCTGTTCCCTCAGCTACCAGCTCATTCCACAGCCCTTAGCTCCTCTCCAGGAAAATACCCAAAGCATTAGCTAAGAAACAGCCACGCTCTACCAGAGTTTGAGAGCACAGCATGGGTGATGGGAAAGGTGTTCCCAGGGCCACACGTGTGCTCTGCCCACTGTCAGCACACAGCAAAAGGATGCTCTTTGATTAAAAATACTGAAAGCATCTTGCAGCCACCTCCCTGTCTCAGGTCTATGTGTGTTTCCAGGAAATCCTGGAAATTGTGGTGAGGAAATTGTGTCATGCAAAGCCAGGACTATGGAGGGGGAAGGAGCTGGTTCTTGCTTGTTTGAAAAATACAGCAAGAATGAAAAAAAAAATCCAGAAGAATGTGCCAGCCATAATATACAAGCTTGTTCACTTTGGTTTTGGGAGCACTTGGCAGCTCTGGGCTATATCCAAAGCAAAGGCAGACACATAACCCTTCCACCCCAGAATGGAAGGAAACCTGGGTGCTTTTTCATTGCAAAATACCCTTTATTTTACCGTCCTTTTCTCTGATCAAAAATAAACACCTTACAAAGTTCAAGTCTGTTGCCGGTTTTTGCTTTGCTTGGGGTTTCAAAACCCTTTAGATGAGGATGTGGCTGCACCCCTTGGCCCAGCAGCCACCTCCTCCAGCCCAATGCTGCGGCACAAGGCTCAGCTCTCCAAATACCATTGTCCAACAGTGCGAGGGATATTATTCACCATCAGTGGCAAGCTGGAAGCTGATAAAGGTCTTTATTATTTTACAAGCATAATTACTACCTAGAGTTGTTTTCCTATAGTTTAAGTGCTCTCTTTCTCCTCTGGGTGTCCAGGATATGCATATTTGTCCTCAGTTCCTTGAATATAACTGTAGGAACAAGTATTTCTCCCAGCACTCTGAATATCAAAAATTCACCTTTGAGGAGTTGTTTTTCTTCTCCCCCTAACAGTCAATGAAAAAATCAAAGAAAGGGCAGAAGATGAGATTTAGCTTGATTTGCTCCAGTACTTGTTAATTAAAGTATTGAAGGATCCCTCCACTTTGCTATCAGAGAGAAGACAGCATGTCGTGGCAGAGCTCTGGGGTTGGGGACATCACAGAAGGAACCTATACCCATTGTCTTATCAGGAGGGTTGTCAGACATGGCAACATGTGTACCACCTTCCCAGGTATTTGTGTGCCCCTCTTGGAGTGGGGGATATTGCTAATGGAAAGTGATGGTGAATGATAAAGTCATCAGTCCAGGCCTGGCTGCAAAGCGATAGGTGGGAGCTGGCAAAAGGCAAGGAGTTGTTTGTTTTCCATACTAAAAATAATAATATTGCCCATGTAAGTGTGAATACACATTTTGACTAGTAATTTCCAGGTAAATCTGCACAGATGCATCACTGGCACAGGAGACCAGTGGTGTGTGGGTGTAGGAATGGCAGTGCTTGGAACATGCAGACAGGAAGGTGGGAGGGAGAAAGAGAGATAAATCCAGGGCTTTGTCCATGGCAGGGCTGTGGAAGGGGCAATCCTGGACATCATTTTTTAAATGTTTGTGCTTTGACCTGCCTCTCCTGATAAGGGAAGCAAAAGAGAAAGGGATTTATCCAGATGTGCAGCAGCCATCTTACCTGACAGTACATCTGTCAGCAGCATGGGGGTCCTCTCTGGGCCCCCATGCATGAGGTCCCCTGTGTGGTCACAAGGGCTCTGCCATCATTTTCCTCCCAAAGCCATCACCTTGCCTTGTGTGTCCTGGCATTTTGGGCAGATACTGAGAAGCTACCTTAGGCATGGTGGAGCTGGAGGAAAGGTGGGAGAGCCCATGCCAAGGAAGAGGTTGAAGGGGACAGAAGGTGGCATAAGGATGAAGATATAGTGCTCATATCAGAGCGGGGCAACACTTCCCTGTCATGCCAATTTTTCTTTTTTTTTTTCTTTTTTTTTTATTTTTTCCTTTTTTTTTCTTTTTTTTTTTTCTTTTTTTTCTTTTTTTTTTTTTTTTTTTTTTTTTTTATTGACATACCAGTATATTCTGGTTTTAACCCCCTCAAGTAGTCCTTGGGGCACAGCAGGTGATGTGTGAAGGACTCCCTGCTGGGTTTGCCTGATGTAAATATTGACAGCCAGAGATATCTCTACCATCCATGGGATGATCCTCAAGTGCTCCCAAGGCACAGGGACATGGTAAATACCAAAGGGTGGGTGAAAAGGGTGATTAGCTCCCTGGTTTGGTGCAGCTGAGCTATTCCTTCCAGCTTGCCAGGCTCTGCTTCCCATGGCAAAGCCACTTGCTGGGCATCACCTGTGTCAGTCCCACCACCATCTTGCCCAGCATCACTGCAAGGGACTCTCACCACCCAGGTGACTCTTAAGGTGCCCATTCCAGCTGAATACTGACACAGATACACCATGAGTGCATTTTTCCCTCTAGGTTTCAGAAACGTGGTCCATGCTGTTATAACTGGCAAATGAGCAGATCAGAGTTCCCCTGTGGTAATGTATCTCTATCAATTTATTTCTCATTAAAAATCTTATGCACTGCAATAAAGCCAATAGTGAGATAACAGTGGAGCTTTATAACCTGTTAAATCAGGCCTCTGCTACTACACAAAACCATCTTAGGCTGTTGTAGGGGTTTAGAGGGAAACCAAATCAATCTAGTGTCCCCCCTCCTGCAGCTGTGCAGTGCTGGGTGCAGAAGAAGGGGGTAAATGCCTTCAGTGATTCTTACTAAAGAGTTTGGTGAGGGGAGAGGGATTGATCTCTGGATGATCTGCATTATAGACAGCTTTTTTTTTCCATTCACCTCCTTTCCTTCTGTGCAGTTAAAAAGCCAAAGACGTTTGGGTTTGATGGAACCTGTGGTGAAAATCTTTTTGACTAACAGTGGATTAGAACTGGAGCTGTGTTTTAGCTGGAATGGCAGATACTTTTTTATCTGGGCAGCCAGGCAGGCTCTTGGTTATCACTTGTGATGGCAGGACGTTGCAGGGGGTTTGTCCCCCATCCCATCCCATCCCATCCCATCCCATCCCATGGTTCACCCCTTACTGCATTTGCTCTGCTAGTGCTAAAGAGAGTTTCCCCCATTTTTATTTGGATCAAATCTCATTCATTGCTTATTAAAGTGCTGTTTCCTTTTGGGAAGGGCTTTGCTGGGGCTTTGCTCTCTTTAACTCCCTGTCAGGAAGTTAGAGGCAGGATCTCTTCTCTCACATAACAAGAGATAGGGCAAGAGGAAATGGCCTCAAGTTGTACCGGGGAGGTTTAGGTTGGATCTTAGGGAAAATTTCTTCACCAAAAGGATCATCCAGCCCTGAATAGCTGCCCAGGGCAGAGGTGGAGTTCCTATCCCTGGAAGATTTAAAAGACAGTAAATGTGGCAGCTGGGGACATGGTTTAGTGGTGGTCTGGTAGTGCTGGGTTAGTAGTTACACCAGGTGATCTTAGAGGGCTTTTCCAACCTAGATGATTGCATTCCCTGTGTTTTTCCATTGGGGCTCAGGGTGAGAGCAGGGTGCCCCTGCTGCAGGAGGGTCAGAAATGCTGTGTGCTGGTGGCAGATGTCCCTACCCCGTCCCCTCCCTGCCATTGATTTGGCTCTGTCACATCTGGGGGCTCTTGCCATGGTCCCACCTCGTTCTGAGTGCAAAGGAACGGAGAAAAATCAATTCCCATCAGCTGAACAGTGCCCTTTGATTTATTGCCAGTGGAGGAAGAAATTCTTTATCTCCTCCTGGAAGGGATTGCTTTGGTGTTTTTTATTAGGCAGCATTGCTGGAACATCCCCCTTCCTCCAAACCCTGGTATTTTGATAACCTTTACCAGCTCGAGGACATCTGGACCACAGAAATGTCTCCCAATGTGCAGTGAAAGGAGGCAGATGTTAGTTAACCTGGTCTGCTGGGGTGATCACGGCTTTGGCACTGTGTTCCCCCAGCAGATGAAATTACGTGCATTCCTTAGATTTCAGAGTCTGTTCTTGCATCTGACTGGGATTATTTAATGTGGCTTTTTGGCCTGCAAATTTAAAAGAGCATCCCTGTGCCAGGCAGAGGGGTTGCCTTGCTCTTCCTCACCTTCCAACACCAGTCACCTCTCCCACCTGTGTCAGTCCTTGTGCTGCTGCAGAGTAGATGGAAACACTCTGATCTACACCCTTGAAAGTTTCTCCCATCCTTCATCTTCCAGCTGAGCTCCAGAGCAGAAGTAGGAGATGGGCACACCAGAAATCTGCAGGGGCACCCTGCAGATGACTGGCAGGAAGGATGGTAATTACCTGTAATTGCTAAAGCAGGTTAGTGGCCAAATAAGCAAGTGCAGATGCACAGCTGGCCTGATGTGTTGGTAGCGAGTGTGAGCTGATACCCTGACAGTGTGATCAGTGCTGATTTTGTCTCTGCCAAGAAATCCTCTTGGATTTTCTGAGGCTGCTTCTGTCTTAGTTCAAGACCAGCAGTGGTGGGAGATGGGTGGCCATGGCTTGGTCTCAATGGAAACACAAATTGAATTTTCTCTGCTGAAGTTGCTCCAATCAACCCCTTTCCTATAGGGTGACTGATTTGCAGGTGGTTTTGTACATGGATGATACCAGGAGTGTGTGATTCAGGGAAGATGGAGAAAATTCAGACCATCTCAATCCTACTTAGTGTCAAAATCAGCTTGTCTCCTCTTTTAGTTACTCTGATACCATTTATTTGTGCAGCTTCCTAGAACATCAAGGTTTTACATCATCCACAATCCATCAGTTTAATTCCCTCTTTAAAGCAGCAATCATGAGTCTTAAAATGGAAAAAAACCCAGCAGCCTGATAGGCAGAAGGGAGCTTGTTTCCACCCTCAGGCAGTGCAGTCACAGGCACCAAGTTCTCCTAGAAGGGAACCATCTAGGGTGATTCTGCCACGCCAGCAGTCCTAGGTTTTGGGGGCAAATCCCAGTTTTTTGGAGAAAAAGCTCAGTGCAAATGAACTTCAGGGCTTTGTGAACAAAGAGAATTCTGTTATAAGCCACCTGTGGGTTGGTTTTGCATAGCTGGAGGTGATATCGACCCTGTCTGGGCTTAGATGAACTCCTGATTTCCAGCAACTGCTTTGAATACCTTCCCTGGGGTCTTTCCTCATTGTGTGTTGGCAGATAACAGGGCAAGTGGGAACATTGGAAGGGATGGGTGGGTTTTGGAAGACCTGGCTGGCAGAGGATGCTGCCCAAAGCTACGGAAGTGAGCAGAGCTGCTTGGGTGTTCCCCTGTCCCTGGGCTTTCCTCTGTAATTGATGGCCAGAGGTCAGCTCAAGGTAGGTTTGTGACAAAATCTCAGTCTTTTATGAGTTAGGCATTCGAGATTTTTAATAGAGTTGCCAGTGAAGATAAATGGAACACAAGGTTGGTGACCCCAGGGGCCCTGACCATTGTTCTGGGTTTTGTGGTGAATAAACCTCATAAATCTGGAGCTGGTGTTAGTTTGGGCTGGATTGCTGTTTTAGGGTGAAGGTAGCTCAATTTGAACTATTGCAGCTGATTTAACCCAGTTTTCTTTTGTGGGATTTCATGTGATTTTTGGTCTTGAGGACCTTGTATTGTGGCCTCTGTCATTTCACTGATGCTTCCATTCCCTGTGCATGAAACGTGCCAAATCCTGCCATGCTAACCATAGAGAAAACCCCAAAAAAGTAAAATTTAAACGGGGAAAAAGGCCAGTAGAGTCCAATGGACTTGTGCAGGGCTTGGCCAAGGACCCAAACATATCAAATGTGCTTCAGGGCAAGTTTTTTTCTGCAGGATTTTACAGTGTAAGGCAATTACTGAGCTGAACAGCATTCCTTAAGAAGATTATAATTCTGCATCCACTGTGGACCAAGGGCATCCCAATCGGGCTGCAGCAGCTCTCTGGTGTATTGGAATCCAACCATGTCATTAGTGGTGTTGCAGCATTAATTACTCTGAAAGCAAAAGGTTAATTTGAAGTTTTATGGGTTACAGAAGGTACCAGGGAGTGCGAAGCCTTTGATTTTGTGCCATTGTGTAGATGAAATAGGAAAATGTATTTTTTCAGGAATGATTGGTGGAAATGGTTGGATGTGCTGGGTGCAAGGAGATGCAGGGTCTATGAACCCCGCTGCTATCTGGAAGAGAAAATAAAAGCAAAACTCTGTATTTCTTGTATCGATTTTCCTAGTGTATCCTGATTTTTTTTAAAAAAAGGCAGGAAGGATGGAGACTTGTCAAAATGAATTATTAATGAAGTCATACTTCACACTTCCTTCCAGTCTGAGGAAGTAAAGCATGTCCTTTGCTATGATATAGCCACTTTATTATCTCTTTTTTGTTCCAAAGAAGCATTTCCAACCAGTCGGCATCCAGTTATTTTTCTGCAGTAACTCAGGAGTCTTTAGCTTTCTGCCACTAATCTTCAGAGAACTGTCAGAGTCAATAGATAGTGTTTGTTTATTTTGATACAACAAAGCAAGAGAGGAAGAAATAATCAGGTGAGGGAAAACAGGAGCTTTGGCATATTTTGTTTATATAGAGTTGTTTGCCTTGTTTTGGAAAAAATAAAATGAAGGCGCCCATCAGATTGGATTCAGATTTCCAGCACGGATTCCAAAAGCACATGATGCTCCTGAGCACAAAGACTGCCTTTCACACGCAGCTCAAAGGGAAGATTTGTGCTTTTATTACCAGCACTCCCCAAGGAATATTTAAATTATTACTATTCCCACCTGTCAGTTCTGGACCTGCAAGTGTGATGGGCACTGTGGACAAAATACAAATGGAATGAAATCCTGGAGACCTGGACTGTGGTATTTTGCTGAGAGTGGTGACTACCTGTGCTAAATGCTGTCTAAAACTCACCCCTGCTTGCTTGGTCCAGGAGGAGCTGCTGTGGCTCCATCACAAGGTCTTTGGGTGGTCCTGTGGCTCATCCTGCCATAGAGCCTCCCAAACCAGCACCCCCTTCATGCTGCCTTTGCAGAACCCAGTGCTGGTGAGAGCCAGCTTGGGGAGTGGGAGAAAGCAGAGACATCAGTGTTATGGAGCATCCACTGTGCTGGCCATGGTGCAATTAAAGCTGGCTGAATGAATCAAGAAATAAAAATATCCCATAAATTCAGCTCTTTGTGTGTGTGTGTGTGAATTAATCAAAACCTCATTCAGGTTTCTGGCTGCTCATCCTCTTCTAGCCCAGGTCTATAACTGCTCGCCCAGCGGATAATTCCCAAACTGTCCGTGTCAGTGTGGATTTGCCATGGGGGCTTCGTCCCTCCTGGGTTTACTGTATTTATTCCCTGGTTGGAGGGAAGGAAAAGCAAACAGTAGGTGCCTTCAAATGCCTCTGGATGTGAATAAGGCTATTGATCAAACTATTAAAGCCTGGAGGAGGTGATGGAGAGCGGTGCATCCTCCCCTGAGCATCAGGTGCCCAGGGTGGGGGGGTTGGCTGCTGTGCCTGTACGTGGGGTAAAATGGAAATGTGCTCCCCCAGGTGCTGTTTTGCTGCCAGGCCTCCCATTCAGCAGAGGAAGGGAGGAATATCCCCAAATCCCTTGCACTTATTAAAACAGGAGTTTGCTCCCAGGCTGGAGCTAAGTTTAAATATCTCATGATGCATTTGGGAGAGCTGCCCTTTAAAAGCTGATTTATTTTTTTTTATTCCCACTGCTCCAGCCCCTTGGTTTTAATACCAACTTGCCTGAGGAACATTAACCTGCAGAGCAGAGAGGAGCACACAGGCTTCATTTTCACCTGGATATAGCAGGCATGCAGCAATTATCACCAATTAATATGTATTTGACATGATAGAAGCCAAACACATACCTTGGTATGCACCTTCCCTGCATTATCAGAGAGGTTCATAGAATGGCTTGAGAATGCAGGAAAGAAACTGTGAGGGTCTGCAACTCCTCTCCTTGCAACCTCAGAAAGGTAAAAATCACCCCAAATTTGGGGTGATGGTGTGTTTGCATGGGGGGATTTGCAGCACCCACAGCTGGAGCACTGGGCAGCTCCAAGAACTGCGGCTCCATCCATGGGTCCAGTGTGCTCCATCATGGGCTGTCCCTTGGTTTAAAGGTTTATCCTACACCAGGACAGGGCTGTGGGCCTGTGTGGAACAGGAGGAAATGCAGGGGGGCATGTTGTACAACCATTTCAAAGAGACTTTGTAGATAGTGATCTCTCCTTCACCCTGATGCACACCCAGATAGTACAAGAGGGGAAAAAAAGGAGAAACCTGAACTCCCAGATCAGACAGGGAAGGGTTGGAGGTGGAACAAGTTGGAAGTGCCCAAATGGGGATTCCCTGCCCACATAGTCCACATATTGCAGAGCTGGGTTGGCTGGTGATGGTCAGCAGCTTCCCAGCCCTGGGATTAGGACGTGTGTCTGGGGATGTTTAGGTGTCTAATGACACTAATAAACACCAGAGATTTAGGAAGGTGGCAGTGTTCAAAGGAACTTTCAGTGCGATTTAGGCATCTAAATGGCTTTGGTGCTCCTGAAAATCCTGCTTAATCTTAAATAGCTGCTGAAAATGTACCCTGAAGTGAGGGATCCCAGCTCTCCAGCACCTCCGGGCATGCAGCTTGCAGAGGTGAAATGGAGGTGCCCCCAAATCACCTCCAGGCTGTCAGGAGGGAATAAAATTGAGCTGCCTGCTCCATGCCTGTCCAGCCTTTTCCAGAATCGTCCCATCTTTAGCTCAAACAGCATCCAGGGAGTGGATGTATTCTTAATTTAAAATAATGGTTATTTTCCCTTATGCCCCCCTTGGCACAGCTTTTTCCGTTTATTCTCACTCCCCTACAGCATCTCCTTTTCTTCTGTCTTTTGGCTGAAGTGGAACTATTGCAAACAAAAAAAAAAAAATCCTAAACAAGCAGGAATTTTTGGGATAAGCTGCAAAATTGACCTTGACTGAATGCAGGGGGAGTGCAAAGGAGACAAAAGTTATGCTAGAGATAGTTGTAATTAGGTTAATGTTTTCAACTGAACTTGGAAGCCAAGTAAAGAGGGGAAAGGTTGCTCTGGAAATGAAAGTTGGAACCGGATGGCTGTGGAAATTGCCAGTGGGATTTTGGGGGCTTCCCAGATGCAGATAGGTAGTTCTAGTCTGGATATGGGGCTCCTGGGGAGGGGGAGTCTCACAATGAGGGGTCAGGGTGCTGATGTTGTCCTGGGCATGGTTTTCCCTTGCAGGGTCTCCAAGCAGGCACTGGAGCTGTTTTTCCCATAGGAATAGCCCCTGGTGTGGGTTTGGAGGAGTTTTGTGTGGGAGCATGTTCTGGAGGACCTGAATACAGGCAGGAAATGGGGGGAAAAAATTAAATTAAAATCTGGGAAAAAAAAAAAAAAGGCTTTTTAAGCTTACTGAGGCTGTATGATGGGACTTTGTGAGTTGGCTGCTCCCCTTTCCCAGGATCTCTTTCCATGTGTGTTCAGAACTTAGCTTCTGCTGCACTGGGGATGCCGGAAAGGCTCGGCTGTGAGAGCTGGGTCAAAGGAAAGAGAAAATAACTCAAACAAACCCTTTCCTCTGTCTGTTTTTTCATGTGTTTGATGTGCAGATCACCAAGGGGAGGAAGAAATACTTGCGGAACCACAAATGTCTGGTTTGGGCATTTTCTGGGAGTTTTGTTTAAATGATACCCTAGGCAAATGAACTGGGGTGTGAGCTGAAAGCAGCTTGGTTTAAACCCAGGGTTATGGTGTCCAGGAGCTGAGCTGAGCTTGGGCCGGAGCTGCAGGAAGGCAAAACTCTGGGGAGCTCCAGGCACTGGTAGGGACCAGCGTTCACTGAGGTGGCGGTGCAGGTGGCAGCTCGGGCTTGGAGCTGGAGGGCTTTTCCTCTTTTCCATCCCAAATCCAGCATGAGCTTTTAAACCATGCTCTAGTGGAGCCAATTTTCCCTTTTTCCCGCCACCTTTTATCCCAGGCCAGGAGAGGGGCTGGGATGACACCTCCTTACCCTCCACCCTTGTGTTGAACTCTCAGACCCATGTAGGGGGGAGTTGTTCACGTGGGGTTTGTGGAGGTGTCCTTTTGCAGGAACATACCTCATACCTGCAGCGAAACGTTGGGCACGGTCGCTCATGGGTTTTATCTGGCAGCGGATAAAATATTCCTTTCCAATGCACTTGGCAAACAAATGAGCGAGGCAGAAATACAGATTGTGTTTGCTGATGGTAACAGGCTGCCAAAGAATGTATAAACCGCTATTCACTGGGAGGGAAATTCCTCCCTTTCATGTGAGATGTCGGAGCTGCAAAGCCTGAGATTGCAGCTCTTCTGAAAGCTGCTTCTTGCTCTGTGTTTTGCTGCAGGTTTTTTGGGGGTGGGGAGGGGGGGAATTGTCGCTGCTGTGCTGAGGGGCGTCTTGAGTGAGCAAAGCCCTGGCTGATGCTGATTCATGGTGAGATCCTCGGAGCTCCAGCAGATCTTTAGGCAGCAGAGATAAATGCCAGGGGTCCGTTGCATGGAGAGGAATTAGGTCTGTGCGTGCATCTGTAGTGCCCCAGCCCTCTGGGGAGAGCTGCTGCTTAGCTGCATCTCCAAAGATGTTTTTGGAGCTTAATCCAGTTAGATGGAGCATTGCCCAGCTCCCCACATCCTCCTGGGGCTTATTTCTGGGATGTTGAATGTCTTGCAGTGAGGACCGTGAAGTTCCCTGTCCTTGGGCAGTCCGTGCTGCAGTGCCAAGGGCAGGTTCAGCTCCCCGGCATTTTCCATGGGAAGATGCAGCAGCTGGGGCAGTGTGTGTGTTTTATGTGCAGAAGGGTGTAGTGGGGGTTTTAGGGTGAGTGATCCCTGAGGAAAGGGACCTCATCTGTTCCTGGGACACACTGGCTGGGGCTGAGCAACCCGGCTGCCCCTTAGCTCCCCACATCCATGGGGGACCAGTCCATGGATTTCTAGTTGGAAACAGTGTTTGGCTTTGAAGTTAACATTTGCAGCTTTGGGGATATATAAGTGGAGAACTGAAAGATAGGGAAGATGATGGAGAATATTCACATGGGGAATTATCTCTTGCAAATATTATTTTTTTGGAGTGTGCTTCCTTTCCCCCCTCATTGGTATTAATTTAAAAAATGCTTTTCACTTCAAATTAAACAATTCACATTAAAAAGGCCTCTATGTATAAGTGAGTAATGTTAGACTACAATTTATTATTTTTGGGAACCCCTCTAGAAGATAGAGAGGACCTGGGAAGTACAGGTCCATGGTGCATTGCAGGATCCACGAGGGTTGGTGAGAGTGTGCATGTAAGCTGAGGGTAAGGACATGTATCCTGGCCAGTAAAATCCTACACAAGAGAGTCCAAGGAGCAAGAAGTAATTGTTCTGCAGAAAACAATGGGGGAACAATCAATTTTCAGCCTTTGCGGGGCCTGAGCATCCCCTTGGTCAACCTTGGCAGCCTCCCTTGTCCCTCCCTTGCTGGATGTTGCAGACTATAAAAGGGCTGTAATTATTAAAATGGTGTGTTCAGGAGAATTTAGTCGCTTGTTTGGTTTGTCCTAGTGACTCTTCAGCAATTGCTGTGGAAGGTAATAGGCTTTGTGGCAATTACCTATCCCGGGAACTGCCATATGCAGATGGTTGGGATTCAGGCTGGGAGCCAGGATGATTCTCCATGTTTTTGGTAAGGCACAGCTGCTCCCTAAAATATTTTGGCAGTGCTTGCAGAGCCATCAGCCCATCTTCCGTTGTGGGATTTGCTTCCTCCATCACCCCTAATCCCACACTGGGTGCACGCTCAGGTGATCCCTGTGCTGAAGGAAATGCTGCCAGCACTGAGCGTCTGGGGTTACCTCTGTGCCCCATTATTGCTTCAGCAAGGCAGGCACTGTTACTACTCCCTCAAAAAAAACCTCTTGGGTTATCTAAAAATTAGGTTTCTAATTCACATTTGCAACAGGCTTGCAGTTCCTCTGGGTTTACCTGTATCTTTCCTCAAATACCTGGTGTACTCAAAAGCCCAGTAGTAGGTAAAAAAAGCACAGTATCACATATGAATTACTCTGTTCCTGCCTCACTTTGTGTTGTACCTTGTGCCACCAGTGCAATCCAAACTCATGATTTTTTACCACGTGACTCTTTTGATCTGCTTTTCATCCCTTCCTCTGCTGCAATGGCAGAGACCATGAGAAGTGGCTGGAGGAAATGCCATTTGTCTGGTCCTTGGGTCCAGACAATTTGGATTAAAATATGTCTTAGAATGAAAAACCTAGCCCTTAAAATATTGTTATCTTCCTGAGAATACCCTTTTCCTCCCTGGAGTACATTTGGAGAGATACTCCTGCATGTAAATCTCCTTGTGCTGCTGTTGCCGAGTGATGAAGGCTTATAAACCCCCTTGAAGATATACATGGGACCTGGTGGTATTAACTGAGTCCAAATAATGAGAGCTGCTTAGGAGGGTGGAGAGGAACCTGATCCCCAAGATGCAATTCCCAGAGAAAAGCTGGCTTTGGGACAAACCTCATTGTCCTCTACCACATCCTCATCTCTGTTCAAGGTGAGGAGAGCTTTATGTGGTGCTGCCCTCTCACAACCAGGCTCAGGGCAATTAATAGCTCCAGGGAACTTGATTGGTGACCCCAAATCTAAAAATAAAATGATATAAAAATAATTTTAAAAAAAAATCTTTCCTCAATTGCAAATAATTTCCCAGCAGTTCCCAACTGAAACAGCTGTGTAAAGCATCACAGATAACATCCAGTCCTGCCCTATTTATAGCTCTGAAGGCAGAGGAGAGTTTCTTTTGGGCACATTTTTTCTGGAGATGCTGCTTGGGATGGTGTAAGGATTTCTCTGGAGGGCAGCTGGTGCTTCCAGCCCTCCTGGGTGTGCAGCCTCCCCTCAGGGCTGCTTTCAGCCTGTCCAGCTTGATGGCATTGTCTAGCAAGGGGAAATCATGACACCTTGCAGGTGACAGGGTTTGTAGGTGCCTTTCGCCATCTAATAAACCTTAGTCACAGAACACCCAATTTCTGGGTGTCTGTACCCAAAACTCCTAGCATGCAGGTTCCCCTGTACGTCTCTGTTGCTGTATTTTGATTTTCTCCACAGTGCTTAGAGCTGCCAATGCCTGGAAAAACTGCCTTTGCTGAATTCCCCTGGAGCCCTGCTTTCCTTCCCTGGCCAGAGCTGGATCAAATTATATCTCTGCCATGCTTTGGAGATAAGGCAGGAGCTGAGCAAACCTGCCACTATCTCTCCTTTAATTTTTCCTTGCAAATAGTGCGGAGCCAATGCCTCTCCGCCCAGATCAGCTCCTCTTATCAGAGGGATAATAACTGGCTCACTAACCAACATAATTCCTCTATAACCCCCAGCAATCTTTTGGGAGGATTTTGCAAGTGGCTGAAGAACAGAGGAAAATCTCTAACTATAGGATTAATTGGTACAAAATCAAGGCAGTATTTGACCATGTGCTTAAAAAGTTATTAAAAAAATTAAAATATTCTGTGTGTATAAATACAGTGACTGCATTTCCACTTGTTTCCTTTTAAGTGGTTCCTCAGTGGCTCCTGCAGATGCAGAGCCTGGTTGAAGTGAAATGAAGGTGCACAGGATCATGATCAAGTTTGGGATTTCAGGTGTCCAGATCTCCCAGGGCAGTGCTGCAGGTCTGAGGGAAGTATTTTGTTTATGAGCTGTGTCTTGCTGTGGATGCTCTGGGGCTGTTCTGCAGCTGCATCACCTCCTCCCTGCCCTGTGCCCCGCTCCAGGCTGTGCTGTGCTGCTGCTCCACAGCTCTCCCAGGCAGACACAGCCACGCCTGGGCAGGTCTGACAGCCCAGGGGATGATTTTGTCTCCAAATCTCTATTTTTTCTATGTTTCTGAGTTCAACTTGCCAGCGATTTCCTTTCTGCTTGCTGAGCTGCGGGTGTTGAAAGTGAGCTGGGCTGGCTAGGCTGCTGAAGAGCTTTAGGTTTCCTTGTTGATCCTTCCCCCCCCCTTTTTTTTTTCCTTTCCAATAAAAGGAAATCAATAGCAGTGAGCAGCACCAAATCTCTGTGTGTTGCACGATTGGATTCTTGTCCCAGGAACCGGCTGGGATTATCAGCTTTCTTTGCACTTTGAATTTTAATAGCATTAACTCTGGCCTAGTCATGTTCTCTTAAAATCCCATTTAAAGTTGCCTTTGTAAGACAGGAGCAGACACCACACAGGCTGTGTTTTTTCCTCCTCCCTCGCTTGCAGAAATCACAACCAGAATTAAGAGACAGATTTTGAAGGTTAAAACTTCCCAGATTGTTTCCCTCTCAGTTGTCATTTCGGGACGGTTTTGTTTTCTTTCTGATTGCATCAAATATTTGTACTCCTGTGGGGACTGTGGTGCGAGGGTGACTCTCCCTTAAGAAAATAAATGGATTTTTTCCATCATTTTTGTGGCGTAGCTGGGGGGAAATTGGTGAAAAGAACAGTTACCAAAAGTGGCTCAACTTGGGGCTGGGCTGTGCTGGGCCTCTCCTAAAGCTTCTGAATTATTTAAGGCACTGCTGAGACTTTTTTATTTAGAAATATTGAAATGGAGACTCTTTCACCCAGCCTGATTTTCAGATACTTTTTCATCTGGTCTTACAGGCAGCCCCAGAGAGAGAGGACTTGGCCAGCATCCTGTTTCAGCACAAAACAGCTGGATTATTTTTTTTTAAATCCCTGTTTTACCAAGTAAAAAAGAGTTTTGAAGAATTTTGAGTCTTTGAAATATTTTGGGTGTGCTCAGCAGTGTGGGGGAGGGAAGGGGGTAGTGAATGTCTGGTGTGTGAATGATCAGTTATTTCTTTAATTTTCCCAGTTATAAACCTAATCCTGGAGTCATTTGGGTGCCCCTTCTCCCATACTGGTCCCACACACTGGTGCTTGCACCAAGTAGAAAGAATTGCATTTGCCTGTGGTTTTTTTATCTCCTCCAAATCCCCCTGTTGCTTTGGGTATTTTTTCTTGTTATTATTGGCCTCATTTTTTCATTACAACAGTGTTTTTTCTGGGAAAATGCCCATTGCTGGGCACAGCTTGGGAGAGGTCCTGTGAGGGCAGTGTAGAAAAGGTGGATGACTTTGGAACCTTTATGTGATTAAATCGCAGGAAATAACATCTTTTTTGTCTTCCTCAAGTACCACATTGAAAACCCATACTTGAATTATTGCTCTTGATCATATTTAGCTTTGAGTTAATACGATTGCTTCTTGAGTACCTGTCTTTTAGGATCATGTATTGCTTATTATTATTTTCTAGCTCTGGCTATTCAAAAATCGTGGTTTGGGTTATGAAGTACATGTGGAAGGGATAAGGGTTCCTGCTGTCAGCTTTGCTTGATGAGCCTTGTGCAGCACATGGGAGAAAATGAAAGTCTTTTCTATACTGGTCATGGAAATTTATTTATGAGATTTTCATGAGTCTGAGTTAAAAAAAAAAAAAAGTTTGGGAAGAAAAGAAAGAAAAGAAGTATCCAGATGCAATCATTACTGCGAGATTTTTGATGAAGTGATGAAAACTGGAAGCTGCTGTGGTTGCATGTCTTGCTCCAGTAAACTCTCCCTTTTCTTCCTCTTTACTTCTGTCCTGCCTCTCTTCCCTGCTGCCCCTTGTTTATTCCTGGATGATCTCAGGAATATCAAGGATGTCATGTTGGAGCCAGGATTCCTCCTCATGGCAGTGTCACTGTGCCCTGGCCTCTGTCCCATGCAAGAGTGGCAGGAACTTTCCAGGTTGCCCAGAGAAGCTGTGGCTGCCCCTGAATCCTTGGAAGTGCCCAGGGCCAGGTTGGACAGGGCTTGGAGCACCTGGGATAGTGGAAAGTGTCCCTGCCTATGGCAGGGGATTGAACAGGATAAGCTTTTAACTCTCTTCCAGCCCAAACCATTCTGGGATTCTATGACCAAGTAAAACAGGGCATGGAGGGGTTTTTTCATCCCCCTGTGACTTTAATAAAGCACTGGGTATTTCTTGGGGAGTCTGGGAAGGCATTTGGTGCAGTCTAAAAATAAAATTGATCATTCCACCACTTATTTCCAGCCATAATGCAGCATCTGGGGTCATTTGGATCGTGTTTTCTTGGAGCTTGATTTTCTCACCTGCTCCCTGCTCACTCACCTGGTGCTTTGCTGCCACAGGAATTGCTACGCTCGACTTCTTTGGGCTCTCCAGATAGAACATTGCAGAGAGTGGCTTTCCCCAAGAAGCATCACTGGTTTGCTTCATCTGGATGGAAATAAAACACATTATTTTTCCCTCTGCTTAGCTGGGTTTCAGTGCATCCTCCCACCTTCTCTGGGATGTGTTTTTCACCCTAACAAGAGTTGATCCACAGTGTGTTGAGCTCATTCCACAGGGATCCAGCCCCACCCTGATGCTGCTAGAACCTGGACTTGTGCTGCTGGCTTTGACATACAGCTTCTGTGCCTTCTGCTGCCCCCTTTGGTTTTATTTTATTTATTTAAAATTTCAATTCTCCCAGCCCCAGGTTTGCCTGGTGCAGTGCCCTGATAACTCCATGAGAGCAGCTCCCTGCTGCCTCCAAGCACAAGCCAAGATGAATAAAAGGTTTTCACTTTTATTAACTTGCTATATCTAGTGCGGTGTTTAATTCCAGGCAGGCACCCAGTGCAGCCTCCCAGCTTAAAATGGCTTTTCCTTCCTTTGGGAATGTGTGTAAAATAGATGGGGCAGCATTACACCACCCATTGCCATACTCCCATCCAGTAATACTGTGGGTATTTCAGAAAAACAAGCATATTTTTGGTACTGGTTGGCATTTGTCTGCTCCTTTTCAGACTGAAAAACCTCATTTCCAGTACTGATTTGGTGTCAGTTTTAGGTTTTTTGCCCAGAGATGTTGCGAACTCCTGATCCCTGCAAGTGTCTAAGGCCAGGTTGGACAGGACTTGGAGCAACCTGGGATAGTGGAAGGTGTCCCTGCCCATGGCAGGGGTTGAAACAAGACGTGTTTTAAGGTCCCTTCCAACCAACCAGTCTGTGATTTTATGGGCATGAGTATTATTTGTTTCATCACAGTCAGGTGTGCTGTGATATTTAGTGTAGTCGTAAGACTTTGGTGGGGGGAAAAAAAAAGGTTTAAAACCTCCACATGTTCAGTTTTTGTCCTGAACCTCCTAGCAGGGTAGAAAAACTTTGCAGTGAAAAGTTTCAATAAGTATAGATTAGAATTCCAGTAAGTGGTGCATAATAGGTAAGTAAAATATTATCTCTCTTGATGGTTAGGCACTTGGAAAAACCTTCACATTTATTTCATTTATTTTAAAAAATACTAAAAGTAAGAGGGGAAAAATAAGGTTTTTGAAACGGAGCTCTGGGGTTTCAGGGTGAAGGGCAGTGGAGTGGGAGCAGGATGCACTGGGGCGTCTGGAGAGCCTGATACGGGCTCAGCCTGTGGACTCACACCTGCCAAGACTGGCATTATCCTGTTAAATCAATATTAGCCCCCTAAGCATCAGAATCTGGGGAGTTTTCCTGCTGTCAGCCCATCACCTGCCATGAAATTGATGGGCAGAGAGGAAGCTGCTTGTGCCATCCGTGTCCGTGCTGCAGTGCAGTTATTTTTATCTATTATATATTGTTCCTGGTGGAATTATTCTGGCCCTAGCCTGTAGATAAGAGCTGTTACTAAATGAATGTGAGCTCTACCTTGAAGGTTAAATTGCTGCCTTGCAGGTTGGCAAGGAAGGTGGGGAGATGTTTACCCTCCTCCTCTGAAAAAAAACTGTGAGTTCCAGCGGTGACCTGGCAATTTTGTTGAGTACTTTTTGAAAAAGGCAAGTATTGTGCTGAAATGCTGTGTTTAGTCCTCTGAATTGGTGGGTCTTCCTAAGATGCCCACCCGCTGCCAGCTCTCAGGTGGCATCCCACAGCACTGGAAGAGGCTGCAAATTTCCCCATAAATTTGGGAAAGCTCCTCACAGACATCCCCAGGATGCAGGACACAGCTGGGGGATGGGGCATTTTTGGGTTCTCCTCAAAAATGAAGTGGCAGGTTCAGAACATTATTTTGGCCAAAAGCACTCAGTTAGTGGCACTATCATGATGGTGCTGGTCTTGTGGACTGGATTAAGCCCAGCCCCAGTGTTGGCATCTTCTGGGTGTGAAATAAATTATTATTGGCAGCAATACAGCCAAGGAAAATGCTGCTGGTCCTGCTCTGAGTCACCCCTACCCAGGGTTTGGTGTGGAAGGATTAGGGTAGAAAAATCAGTAGGAAAACATACAGGAAATGGCAGAAATGGTGACTGCCCTGCCCAGAGGTTAATTTTTCAGTAGGCAACCAACCCAGCTATATATTTAGTGCTGGCTTAGCCAACAAGGAGTGGGTTGGTGATTGTAAAGCTACCATGGGATACACTGGGTGGGTAATACTAGGATTTACATCACTGGAGGCTTCTCCTCTCATCCTGGGATAATTTCTGTTACTGTTTATAACTCAGCTCAAAGGGTTGGTTACTTAAGTGAACTCAGCAGGATGGTGGCCTGTGCAACACACAGTGTCCAGGTGAGCCTCCCTGGCTCCATGTGCCAGGGGATGCAGGAATGTTGGGCTCCATGCAGGAATGTGGGGCTGCAGCTGCAGCTCTGGAGCAGTGGTTTATCTGCAGGTCCCCTTGGTTAACAAACATGGCTGCTGCAGGTTTTTAGAAGCTGTTAGCATGAACCATTAACTCTTCCTTTTAATTATTCAGATTGCCTCTTTTAAATTTCTTTTATAAGTGGAGCTAATAGGCTTTAGAGGAGGCTTCCAACCACAGCAGTTCCTCCCTGGAGGAGCCCTGTTTGTGCATTGCCAGCTAATCTCTTTTCTTCATTATCTCTTATCTTTCTCTAGCTGATTAATTGCTTTCAATTGAATTATAAATATTCTGTTGATACACACAGTGACAGGAGGGGAACAGGATATGTCCAGACTCAGGGGTTATTGATCCATGCAGCCCCTTGGGTTTTCCTAACCTGCCTCACAAATCCCAGCCATCCCAGCCAGGCTTTATTCCCACTTTTTTTTTTTGGTCTTTTCAATTCTTGCGAGCAGCCAAAAATTGTGCTGTAGCATCACTTGGAGTCTATGCACATGAACAAGCCTTGTGCCTGGTGAGTGGCAGGTTTTGGGTGTAAAGAAATGCGGTTTGGGTAAGTTTTCATTGTGTTGATGAATGCAACAGGTTGTGTGGGTGTCATAAAAGCCTGTTTTCTATACTGAATTCCCTAATATACATACATACATACATACACACATATATATATATATAATAGATATATATATATGTAGGTGGAGTGGTTGTTGAAGATAGAGCATTAGAAGCTCTTGGAATCTCCAGGGCAGCTTAAAAAAAATAAATTAAAAAGGCAGTAATACCTGGGTATAAAGATAGTGGCCAATATCAGAGTGGAGCTGCCCACCTTCAGCCCATCTGAATCACACATGGCATTGAGGCTGCAAAGCCATTTTTAGAAACAGCAGCACATTTATACACAGGGATAAATCATTAACCTTTCCCGGCAGACTTCCCATTTTCCCTGATATTTCTCTGCATACAGCCTGCTCTCTCCAAGTGCCCCATGATCCCTGCTGGGGTGGGCTGAGCTGGGAGGCTCTGGGGACATGATGGCCTTTGGTGGCCTTGCAGTGACATTCCTGGATGTGCTGTAGGGGAGATAAGCCTTTAACTAAAAAGCACCACGCAGCTCTGGGGTCTGCTGTTGCCTGATTTATTATTATTTTGCTATTATTATTATTATTATTATTTTCCTTCTTTTTCCCTATACAGTGACTGGTGGCACAGGCACAACCCCAACGTGTGGCAGTGTAATTACACATTGCTAATGAGTGCTTGCAGCTCCTTTAGCAGCCCAGCCTGACACTTTATCGGGTATTTGCAGGAGTCGGGTAATTTTTGTATCATCATATATGGTAATATATTCATTGCAGTATGACATGGGATGAGGTTCAATGAATAATGTAAAACCCAGAATAACACTGAATCTATATGAGATGTGCTTTTCCCCCCAGCATTGTTTTAAAAAGGAAAATATTGATTCTGGTGGGGTTCAGCGGTTCAAAGCTCTCGGAGAACTCACGTTTTGCTGATCGATGCCCATCCTGTCCCTCCATGGCCACAAACGTGCAGCTGTCTGTGTCATCCCTCACCTCATTAGCACTGATGAAGCTGGGGAGGGCAGGGAGGAGTCAGTGACATTTGCAGCTGGATCCAGATGTTGCAGAAGTGCAGCGGGTTCTGTTGGGTTCAGGTACCAGGTGAAATCTCTCCCTCCATAATACCAATTTTTTTCCCCAGTTACTGTCTTTGAATGCAAATTAGGATGGATAATTTCTATTTGTTTTCCTTTAACCAATTTCTCCCCATTCTGATCTGTGTCATTTATATTTGTGGGCCATTATCTTAGTCTCATTACAGCCTTTTAGCATTTGAATGAAAATATTGTAAAGAACCCAGAAGTTAGGCATAAAATGTCTGTGATGATAACTATAATCCTCACGATAAAATCAAAAAACACAATAGAAATTACTGTGATGGGCTCAGGAAGTTGAACTAAATGAGATTGGAATCAACATGATGTTTGCCCTTTCCCCGTTTCTTTTTTGCCTCTTTAAAACAGCTTTTGCAGCGCTGTTTTAAAAAAGGGGAAAGTTGCTGTGTATGGCCTGGGTAGGGAGCTAACAAAAAAATTAGGATTCTTCTCTCTATTGAGGCTTTCATTAGTAACTGCAAAAGCTCTTAGTGATGCACGTGTGATTTTCAGGAGCTTAAAATACTCTGGCAGCACTGGAGGAGGAGGAAGAGGTGATAAGTGGTGCCAAGTTCCTCAATGAAAATTACTCTCACCGTCTCTGGTTTTGGAGCCAGATCGATGTTAATTAATCCTTGCCTCACACTTTACATTTTCCAACCTCACCGCCATCAGATTTTAACTCAGTAAAAGCAGATGGAGGTTCCCGAATCGCCTCTGAAATTCCCCGCCGAGTGCTCTCCTCGATGACAATGCCAATTTGTCATGAGTGAAATGTTTGACAAAAATCTGTCATTTTTGAGAGAAGTTTTTCCTTGAAAGAAAAACCAGGGGAAAAAAAGAAATCAGCTCTGTTTTGAAACATGTCCTCACTCTGTTATCTTTATTTTGCGAAAGAGTGGGATGGAGAGGGGGATTTCCATGGCCGTGGGAGAGAAGTTTTAGCAAGTTTTCCTGAAAGCAGGTGGCATTTTGAAGCAGCAGACCTTGTATGAGATCTCTTGATTTTTCTGTTATGGTGGTTTTTATGGACAGCCCTGTCCTCCAGGTCAAATGTGGCTCTCAAGGGCCAGCTCCTGTCTGAAGGTACAGGGATGCATCACTGGCCTTCTGCAGAGATTCTTCAGACAGGGCTGAGGTTATGCAGCAGTGGCTGCAGGTGCTGGTGCCTCCAGGGCAGTGACACACATCACCAGCCATATGCTCAAGCTGCATTTGATGAGCCACCAGCTCCTATTCTGTGTTGCAGGGAGAGAGAACTGTCCCCTTTGGAGCAGCAGTGCTGAAGCTGAGTTGCTTTTTCACAGAATCATAAGATCGTCAAGGTCGCAAAAGCCCTTTAAGTTCATCCAGTCCAACCAGCACTGCCAAGGCCACCACTAACCCATGTCCCCAAGTGCCACATCCACATGTCCCTTAAATCTCTTCAGAGCTGGGGACTCCACCACTGCCCTGGGCAGCCTGTGCCAGGGCTGGACAACTTTTTGACCCCAACTTGACTCTCCAATGCCAGTCTCTGGTAGGCCCTGCCCTTGAGGGTGGTGGTTGGGATTTTTGGCAGAGTTGTGACAATTTTTGGTGGTAACCACCTGTGGCTTGCCTGCTTCAGAACCATAAGCCTGGTGAGACCTCCAAGCCCAGGAAGCTGGAGATGGGACACACGATGCAGGTTTGTCCTGTGGTGGGGGTTGTCAAGTTTGGATCAACCTGCAGAGACCTTCAGAGCCATGCTTGGGTGGGAAAGGTCTCTCCTGCCCCTGAAAAAGGGTCTTGGCTAGGGAGGTCTGAAGGAAGCTGGCCAATTTGGAATGAAGGGCCAGACCTATCTGCTCTGACTCCAGCACTTGTCCCTTTCCCAGCACCAGCCAGAATCCACAGGGATTGACTCCAGGGACCACCACTGGCCACACAGCAATGGCTTGATCCAGAGCAAGGAGAGGAGACCCAACCCAAATTTAACCACAGCCAAAGGGTGGCTGCTGCCTGTCACAGGGACACACTCAGTGCCCAGAGCCACTGGCACCACACAAATCTAGCCGAGGCATGAGCCATCTTTGACTTAAGCAGCACCATTTTTCTATGTGCCTTCAAAAGGCATTATTAATCACAAAGGAAGGGGCAGGGGAATCCTTGCAGGTCTGTCGCTGGGTCAAAGAGCAGCTGAGCTGCACTGTCTCAGCACGGACGGGTGCTGTGGGTGTGAGGAACGCTGCCGGGCCACCATTAGTCAGCAGAAGTCAGGACTCAGCCCAGCCCAGCATTCCCGCCCGCTCAGCGGGCTCCTCTACCAGGGAGGAGGCTCCAAGGGGAGCTCTTGGGGAGCTTTGAGCTTGTGCAATGCCAGTGACGTGGAGAACGTCCTCCCTCTGCTTTGGTTCGAAGCACTGCGACTCAGCACCTCCCCGTGCCGTGGCAGGTCACACGGCTGCCTTTGCTCTGGGATTACGCACAGAGCAGGATTGAACCCGCAGGTGCCCGGAGCCGGCGGTGATTCCCGGCTCACGTGGGGTGGCTCTGGCCGTGGCAGCGCTCCCGCTGCATCGGGAGCTGAGTCGGCACGGGCGCGCTCCAACTTGATTTGATCCCCAGGGAGCAGAGTTGTGCAAACAGGGTGCAGTGGGAGGTGACGCAGAGTTTTCCTGGGTTTCCCGGAGCTGAGGTAGGTGATGGCAGGGGCTGGGGCAATGGGGCACCGCACACCTGGCAGCAGAGCCATGCCCAGCCGTGTGGCAGTGCCAGCCTGTTGTATGCACTGAGTTTGCTGCGATGGGAACCAGTGCTTGTTGCTCAACAAAACCAGCTCCCTTCCCCTTCCCAAGCCGCTGGCGAGGAAGCAGCAGGATAGGGAAGGGGCAATGCCCGCCAGCGCACTGGGAGGCCAGGAGGGTCACAGGGTGGGTGGCAACCTGGTGTACTGACCCAGGTGTACACGGTGGCCATGGGTGCATCCCTTCCTAGCCAGGACAGCTCACTCCTGCTGCAGTTGTATTGTCACCCGCTTCTCCAAAGCCCATGGACAGAGGATGTGCCTCAGTTTCCCCATGCCTGAGATACTGCTGCTGTAGGGCGGCAGAGCTGTCTTCACTGGTGGCTGGCAGAGGCTTGGTGCTGTTGCAAAGTGAAATACGATTATTTCTTTGTCTTGGACTGTGTTTTATGATCTTTATGCAAGCACTGCCTTTCTGGACAGAGCAAGAGGTGTGTGGTGGCAGTGTGCTGGGGCTGCCCCCAGAGCATCCCCAAACCAGCAGCTGGCCGGGCTGGGCTTATCTAGTGAGGTTAACAGTGTAGAGACAGGCAAAAATTCGTAAACCCGAAAGGCTTCTGCCCAGTTCTTCATTGCTTTGGCAGGTGAAAAATTTTTTAAAGCAGGTCTGCTGTAGAGGGCTTGGAAACAGCCCAGGCAGCAGGATGAGGGCAGGTAATAGTCCACCATGGACCATAGGGAACAAAAATATTCGTATTAGGAAGAATTTCCTCACTGAAGGAGTGGTTAAGCATTGGAACAGGCTCCTCAGGGAAGTGATAGAGTTGTCATCCCTCGAAGTGTTCAAAAAACAAGCAGATATGACACTGCCATATGATTTAGTGGCCATGGTGCTATTTTTTTAAAAGTTGGACTTGATTTTGGAAGTCTTTTCAAACCTTAATTATTCTATGGGAAAGCTATATCAGCATGCTGGGTTTCAGTTGAGTTTGGTTGCTCTGGTGTATTTTTATTTGGCTTTTATCATAGAAAGGCAGGTGGTATCTGCGTTTTTTGCTTTGTCTCTGCTCACGCAATCCTATATCAAATAAGTAACAACTGCATTGCGAGAAAAAACACTAAACGTGTTTGCCATGCGAGGACGAGCTGGCCTGAGCCGTTCGCTGGCACCGGGGCTGCCTCGCCACCCTCCTGCCTCAGTTTTCCCCCGTGCTGCCGGCGCTGGCCGAGTATCGCGAACAGCGGTGGCGATGGAGCTGCCGGGACGAGGCTCTGGCCGCTCGGTGGGTGGCAGCGGCGGGAGCGATGGATGATTCCAGCCGGGAATCATTTCCGCCGCCGGCCGGCCGCGGGTTCCTGCACGGCCCCGGGGCTCCGGGAGAGTTGTGGGCCCCCGTCCCGCGCACCTCGGGTGGTGCGGGGCAGAGCCACTCCTCCGAGCCGTGACATCAAGCGACCGGGAAGAGGTCAAACTCCCGGCGCAGGTAGCGCTGGCCGCACTTCCGCACACTGCCGGGTGGTACCGGGGAGGAGCCGCCCNAAGAATTTCCTCACTGAAGGAGTGGTTAAGCATTGGAACAGGCTCCTCAGGGAAGTGATAGAGTTGTCATCCCTCGAAGTGTTCAAAAAACAAGCAGATATGACACTGCCATATGATTTAGTGGCCATGGTGCTATTTTTTTAAAAGTTGGACTTGATTTTGGAAGTCTTTTCAAACCTTAATTATTCTATGGGAAAGCTATATCAGCATGCTGGGTTTCAGTTGAGTTTGGTTGCTCTGGTGTATTTTTATTTGGCTTTTATCATAGAAAGGCAGGTGGTATCTGCGTTTTTTGCTTTGTCTCTGCTCACGCAATCCTATATCAAATAAGTAACAACTGCATTGCGAGAAAAAACACTAAACGTGTTTGCCATGCGAGGACGAGCTGGCCTGAGCCGTTCGCTGGCACCGGGGCCGCCTCGCCACCCTCCTGCCTCAGTTTTCCCCCGTGCTGCCGGCGCTGGCCGAGTATCGCGAACAGCGGTGGCGATGGAGCTGCCGGGACGAGGCTCTGGCCGCTCGGTGGGTGGCAGCGGCGGGAGCGATGGATGATTCCAGCCGGGAATCATTTCCGCCGCCGGCCGGCCGCGGGTTCCTGCACGGCCCCGGGGCTCCGGGAGAGTTGTGGNGCAAGGCGGGGACGCGCCGCTGCCAGCAGGGCTCCGCTCCGCTCCCGGCCCATTGTCCAGCGGACCGGGCACAGCGAGGGGCGGCCGCGGACGATGCTCCGGGCAGGGCGCTGTGGCCCCGCTTAGCCCACGCAGGTAAGAGGGTCCCCGGAGGGTCCCTGGGAGCAGTCACAGCCCGGCGTGCACGGCTTCCCCTCGCTTGCTTTGTGCTTGGAGCTCGCTTTCCCCTGGGAGAAACAAAACAACGCCGGAGCGCGCCGGGAGCCGCCGGGGCCGCGGGGAGGGTGGCGGTGGTGGCCGTGCCGTCCCCACGCCCAGGGCCAGCGAGGGGCAGGGGCGAGTGGCTCCGTGCTGCCGCGGCGCTGAGGAGGGCCGGGGCGGGCGGCTCCCGTGCCCCGTAGTCCATCTTGTCTACCGGGGAAGTTGGAGCGAGCCGAGACCTGGCGGGGGGCTTGGAGCCGACTCCGGGGGCTACCGCGGGGGTCGCAGCCTGCCAGCCAGTGCCTCTTCTGCCTTGTGTGCTTCTGGCAATCTCCAGAGCCCTCAGCCTGGCCCCAAAGCCCCTCTGCCCACCCTCCCGCCAGCGTCCACAGGGGTTTCTATCAGGTTTTATTTACTTACATGCCCTGTGAGACACCCGCCAGCATATGGCCAGGGCAGGCCAGAGACTGGGCGACTTCGTGGTGGAAATAATCCTTATTTTGGGGGTAAGGAATGCCAGGACATGAGGGTAACTTGGCAAGCTGGTGGTCTCTGCGCATCCTGCCCCAGCTGGATGATGGGGCATGGGTCAGTGTGTGTGCCTGGGGGTCCTGTGCTGCAGCTGTAACCATGTGAGCACACCAAGGCCAAGCTGGTGTCTAATTCAGGAAATGCTCAGAAGTGGTGTTTGCAAAAATTTGCTCTCACTGGGTGTAAGCTTTACCCTGAAATTCTTACGGATGTCTGGCCAGGTGTGACAGCTCATGGGTAGCATTGCAGCAGAAGCACAGGGTGGTAATAAAAAAAGCTCTTTTAAATGTAAGAGATAGGTGTGCAAAGCCAAAATTCATTTTATTAATCCAAGAGGCTCTGCTGAGCACCCTAGTACCCAGCCAGGAGGGAGCACTGGGTGGCTGACAGCTCCTCTGAGGTCATGGAGTGCCAGAGACTGTACTGAGGGATGTGGCTGGGATGCACAGCAGGACTGGACTGAAGTGGTGATTTACAAATCAGGCCCTTGTGCTTATCCTCTTGAGGAGATGGTGCTGTGGGGTGGAGAGGGGGCTCTTTTTGAGTCACTGTGAGTCCATCATGGTGTCCAGGTGTTGGAGGGAGAGGTTGGATGTGTTGGCTTTGCCCCAGCAAGTCCTGGGCAGTGGCAGTATTTGAGTCTTCTTACAAATGGTTTGGGTTGGAGGGACCTTAAAGCTCAAATCATCCCACCCCCTGCCATGGGAAGGACACTTTCCGCTATCCCAGGTTGCTCTGAGCCCTGTCCAACCCGGCCTTGGACACTTCCAGGGATGGGGCAGCCACAGCTTCTCTGGGCAACCTGTGCCAGGGCCTCCCCACCCTCACAGGGAAGAATTTCTTCCTTAATATCCCGTCTAACTGTGTCCTCTGTCAGTGGGAAGCCATTCCCCCTTGTCCTGTCACTTCAAGACTCTTGTCAGAAGTCCCTCTCCAGCTTTCTGCACCTTTGCAAGAGGGAGGTCCCAAGATGAGAAGCTTCTCAAAAATCAGAGGTGATAAGATGCTCTTTAAAACAAACTCAGCTCATCCCTGAGTCTTGAATCTTCTTTTTTTTCTGAAATGGTTCTTTATGACCCTTGCATTTCTCATCCTAGGACAGAGATATGTGTACATGTATATTTATCCTGCTGATGTTCTGGATAAAAACACACCCTTGACTTGTGCCCAGCAAAGCAAAAACCATCTCACTGTCAAACTCACAAAAGCGGCACAAAATGCAGCTTTCACCTGAGATACTGATTCACCCACATGAGCCTCATCATTTGTTCTGCATCCATTTTTAATATGTACCCTCCAACGGCAGAAATGCGTGTACAGCAATCATGTCAGCTGAGTTACATGGGGAAAAAAAAGGATTTTAAATGGATGTCTTTAAAAGTGATGCCTGTTCCAAAGCCAGTAAAAGGCTTTGCTGCTGCATGGAGGGTTGGTCTGCTGCCCAGAGGAGTCCAAGATGGGATCTGCAGGAGCAGGAGTGGAAACTTCAGCCCCAAATGCTGTCTGGAGGTGTTCACAACAATTGAAAAAAAAATAAATCTCATTTGTGTTGTCTGTTAACACCTATCAGTGGTTGAAGCATACAGGATGCAGAATCCAGCAGTGCCGTGGAAGTTTAATGTGATTAACTAAATTTAGTTAGCAGCCAATTATTTCAGTGGGAATGGTAGTTTTCATCAGTTGGTCCGGGAAATGTTTAAATTGCATTAATTTCATCTCTGATGCAGCAGATTTGGAAGGGGTTGGAATGAGTGATGGGGTTTGTCCATGCAAGGCAATACCTCCTTGTCCTCTAGGCAGTCAGGAATTACAGAAGGCACACAATTACCCTTCCCCCCCACCCCCCGCCCCGCCAAAAAGAAAAGGTTAAAAAGAGGAGGGAAAATTTAAATGGGAAAGAGGAGGGAATATATAAAAATATTCGGGGAAAAGTGCTGTGGAAGCTTTTTACATTGAGGTTGTTGCATTTAGGAGGCAATTCCTGATGGTGAATTTAATTTTGCGCCCTGGTTTAGTGATGCTTGCAAGGGTGAATTGCAAAAAAAAGCCTTTAAAAATATTCTCCTGATTGCTTTTTCATCATTTTGAGGGGTGTGTGGAGTCCCTTGTGAGGGGCACTGAGCCCTGATCCCTGCTAGAGAGGGATCACTTCAAACTCCTTTGCAGCTTCAAGTAGAGGCACAGCTCCATCCAGCTCATAGGAATCACGTGGAAATCCTCCCTCTGTATGTGGAAGAAATAGAGGCTGAAATGAGGTTCCTGAATAATTGACCCTATTTTCCCAGCTATTGGTATTTTAGTGTAACGATCACTAAGAGCTGCCTGCAAACAGCGTGTTTCGGGTCATTTATTTACATACTTAAACTTGGCAGAACAATGGGGGTTTCTCCCCCCTGTTTTAAAATGAAGCTAAAATTTCCCTTTCAAGCTGAGACTCTTAATGCAAATTATGCCAATAACATGGGATTTCTCCAGAGGACCCTTGTGAGCAGGAGGTGCTGGAAAGGTGGGATGGAAGCTTGGAGGAGAGTGATGGAGAGCAGATGCTCCATGCTGGGGGGTAAAGTGCTTTGAGGGGGAAAATTGGTGTGATTTTGGTGGGCAGAATACCAGAGGAAGCATTGGAGTGATGGAAATCCTGTACACAAATGAGTGTCATTACATGTGTGTGCCCAGAGAATTTGTGACCATCCCTAGAAGTGTCCAAGGCCAGGTTGGATGGGGCTTGGAGCATCCTGTGATGGTGGAAGCTGTCCCTGCTCATGACAGGGAGTGGAACAAGATGAACTTTAAGCTCCCTTCCAGCCTAAACCATTCTGTGATTTCATGACATTGGCAGGAGCCCTGAGAGGGAGTTGGAAAGAGGGATTTTCCTATCAAACCCTGGATGCATGGATTGTGCTTTCCAATTTTATATATATATATATATATTTAAACCGGATTTGGCTTTGCCTTATATATAATAATAGATATGTAGCAAATTTAACTATATATTGCAAAGCATAAGCCTTTTTTCTACAGATACACATATATATATATGTGTGTGTCTATCTCAAATTATATGTCTAAAAAAGCAAGAATTTTGGATATATGGCTGATCAATAATTCAAGTTCTCCATAGGCTTTGGCTCGTAGCTGGCAGCGTGGGGAGCATGGTGCTGCATGCTATGCTTCTCTCCAGATTACAGGGGTAGCTTCTTCACAGATCTCAGATTTTAATCCTTAACAGTTTCTGCCTGAATCAGGAGCCGAGTACTAAGTGGGGGTGAAATTCCCTTGTTGCCTGTTTCAGAGGAGAGGTGCTTTTCAGTTTTTTCAGTGTTTCTAACCGTGACCAGAGGAGATCAGTGCATTTTTGGAGAGCTGCACTGGGCAGTGCATTACAGCACCTTGGGCCATGCCCAAGGACCCCTCTGGAATTCTTTACTGCAGAATTCCCCCTGAGCTGTCTGTCCTTGGTCTTGTTTCCCCTCACCCTTTCCCAGATCACTTCCTGTTGTGTGGGGATTTTCTTGGTTCCCACCAAAATGCTGCAATTTACAGGAATCCAGTGGGATCAGTCACCCCTGTGCAAGCTGCCCTGCCTCCATCTGCTGGTTAATTTTTTTCCCAGGAATAGCCCTTGGTGAAGTGGCATGTAAGGAGAGGTGAAAATGAGTTATCAGTGAGTTAAAAAAAAACCAATCTGTTGCAGCCAGGGGTATTTTGTGGGGCTGCAGGGGGCTTTCTGTGGCTGGAGAAGGTGCTGGGTGGGTTTTGCACACTAAATACTCCACCATGTGTGAGCCCTTCACATCCTCTCAGGGTTCCCAGAGGCTGGAGGGGACACGCTGCATTTCCCCCATCCCTGGGGAGGATCCTGTTGGCCTTGGCTGCCTCCAGTTCTTGCTTTTTGCACAGATTTCAAGAAAGCACTTTGGGCTGCACCAAACCCCCCAGCCCAGAGCTCAACTGTTCCTCATTAGTGACTTTATTGCTAAATAATTTACAGAATGAGGCCTTGCCAGTTTTCATTTGGGAAGCATTTCAAGTATGTGCAGCAGATTTTATGCCTTCCTGGCGCAGCTGCCGGAGGGAGCTGCCTCTCCCTGTCCTGCCGCCGGCGTCACCTCGTGGCCTCGCTCTGTGAGCGGTGCCGGAAAGGAAATGGTCCATGCACGTGCAGAGGGACCCGAGGAAGAATAAGGGGGAAAATCCCTGTGTTCCATGTCCAGTTGGTGTCCTCCAAGCTTGCTGCTACACAGGGGCACTGGGGAAAGGACACAGCCGCAGTGGTTTGGAGAGGTGGTGTTTGGGTTTAATTTCTGTTTCATTTTTCTGGTAACTGTGACATGAGTGCTGATGGGGTCATTTTTTCCTCCCTATGTCCACAATGCCAACCCAAGAGGATGTGGATGTCCCATCCCTGGAAGTATTCAAGACCAGGTTGGACTTAGAGCAACCTGGTCTAGCGGAAAGTATCCTTGCCTACGGCAGGGGGTGGGACTGGATGGTCTTTAAGGTCCCTTCCAATCCAAACCATTCCATGATTCTATGAAATCAATAAGCCAGTCTGAGATGCAAAAAGGCTTTTTTCCACCTGTTTTAAAGGGTATGGAAAGCAAAGCCAGACTCAAAGGGAGGATTGCAGTGGCACATGCACAGACCAAAAGTGTTTTGCAGTGAGGGTGATAGGTGCAATGTGGAAACAGCAGAAAAGCACTTTTTTACACTAAACACTGGGTGCAGCTGTAGGAAATGAGATGCTGGAGCTTTTCTCCAGTGCCTGCTGTGGAGGGGATCCCAGCTGAGTTCTGCCAAGATGCTCCTGCAGTGTAGCTGCTTGGAGGAGTGAGCAGTCACAGGGTGTAAATCTGCAAAATTCATTATTTGGGGCTGTGGATGAAAGCGTCATCTTCCCTTTTCCAGTCTCACGGTGGTTTTGTTTGGTGTGCCCTGAGCATATGCGTGGCTGGAGGCAGAGCTGAGATGTGTGGGAGTTCAGGAGTCTCTGTTGGACCCCAGCCCTGAGTGAGTGACTAGTTTGGATAGGAAAGTCCTTCTTGGTTTCTTCTTACTATTATTATTACATATTAACATCTATTTTTATTTTTTTAATGCAAAAGCCATCACCTAGTGGAGGCTCCCCTCCTCCCTTCTAGTGCCTTCCCATCACATCCATCCTCCTCCACCTCCAGTCCCAGCGTGGTGCAGGTTTGGGGCTGTGCAGAGCAGTTTTGCCAGCAGGGAGGGGCCACCCCAGCAGCATTTCCCCAGGGTTTGAGTTTCCAGCAGGATCGTGGGGCTGTGCCGGGAGCCGTCACTCACTTCCTCGCATTGTGTCTTTTCTTCCTCCAGCGCTGCTGCGGGAGGAGGTGGCCCAGCTGCAGGAGGAGGTCCACCTGCTCCGGCAAATGAAGGAAATGCTGACAAAGGACCTGGAGGAGACTCATGGCAGCAAGTCCCCAGAGGTGCTCTCGGCCACCGAGCTGAAGGTGCAGCTGGTGCAGAAGGAGCAGGAGCTGGCGCGTGCCAAGGAGGCTCTGCAGGGTAAGGGCTGCAACTCTCCCTGACACCCTCAACTTTCAAAAAGTTGATTAATGAGGAAAGGTAAAGCCATCCTTTTCACTCTGCAGAGTGCATTCATCAGGCGCTCCTGATGAGGGTTTGGTGTTGCTGGGACCCCCCTGCTCTCCTGACCCGACAAGGGGTGGTGTGGAGTTGGGAAGGACTGGGGTGCAGCAGTGAGCTGGGTAGTGGGATGTGAGGGCTGATTGCAGCACTGCAAAAGAATTCCTCCACAGCTGTAGAGTAGAGCCAAGGAAGCAGCTGAAATGCAGCTGGTGATGAGGTTTGGGTTGGATTTGAGCCCCTCAGACTTGTAGGAGGGAAGCTGCAAGTTTTCTGGTGACTGCAACTTTCCTTGTCCCACTTGTGGTTTCCTCCAGGTGATATGCGGGGTCTCCTCCTTCCTTCATGCTTGCCTTTGGGGGCTTTTGTGGTAGTTGGGGCTGTGCTCTCTGTTCCTCACCAGCACAGCAAGCCCTGGGAGTGGGGTGTGTGGAGAAAAATACAACATTGCAGCTTTTCCACTCTGAAACCAAGCTGACAATAAATCCAGGCAGGATGGTTTGTTAGCTGGAGCCAGGGGATGATCCTGAGCAGGGAAGGTTCTCACGCGTCAAACCCTGGCAGCACTGCGGCTCTAAATATCATCTCAAATCCCCAGCATACCGCGTATAACTTGCACTTGTCAGCTCGTGTTTGCGGATTATGAGGAGAAGCTGTCAAAAGTTTTCAGGCTAAGAGGCTGAGCGGCACGTGGGGAGATGTGGGGCCTCTGCATCTCACCCTGTCCAGGATGCCGAGATGCTCGGAGGCACGGGGAATTGGGCTGAGTCAGTATTTGAGGAAAGGACTTCAGAAAATTTAATCACTCTCTGATGTACAAAAACATCTCTATATATAAGCAACAGCCAAAATACCTCCAAAGTCCTGCTTCCCCCCATACCACCAATGCAGCCTTAGGCAGCAGGAAATGCTCTGGGTTTATAGAACTGTAATTGGAGGAGAGAAACCATAATTATGGAATATTTGCTATGTGGATGGGGCAGGAGGAGAAGTGCTGATAAAAGGAAAATGAAGACAAGCAGAACTATTATAATACTAGTTACAAAAAAATAAGAGTAAGAAGTCATCTCAGAAGCTGCAATGAGGTCATATGTGCTTCTGGGGAGGATAGTCCAGAGAAAAAGTGAGTTTGGCTTGAAAATTGTGAGTATTTAAGGAATATAATGTTGGGGGTTTATTGGGCTTTTATTTGTCAATATTCAAGCCTCTGAGCTTGGTTTTCCCAGACTTCTCTGCAGGTGTTGTGGCTAGGAGTAGAGAATCGCAGTTGACACTTGGATGGGTACATAGCAAGAAGCTTTTTTCAATTGATGTTCCTTCCCTGTCCTGCAATATTGAGAAATTTTTGTGGGTATTGGGAAAGTTGTCCGGGCTGGATCTGGGCTGGAGGCTCTGGGCAGCAGAGCAGGCTTGGCAACAGTAACTGAGATGGATAACTTGAAAACAAGATCAACAGCTGGAGGGAAAAAAAAAATCCTTTTTCCTTTCTGTGAAAAATTGTCCAGAAATAAATGTAGCCAAAAATGGAGGAAAAACGGTGACTGGTTCTGCCAGAGGAGACAGATCTGCTGATGGACACACTGGGGAAGTCATGGCTCTGTAGTAAGGAACTGCGGGATAAGGCTGTGCCAGGAACACAGGGAAAACTTGGCCACACTGTCCTGTAGTTTAGGGATCTGTGTCAGTTTTGTCCTGCAGCCAGAGCATCTCCCAAGAGCAGCTCCTCCTCACAGCCTGCATTTCTGCATCCCCAGTCCCACATCCTCACCAAAGGTTGCCCCAAATCCAGCAGCATTGGCTGCAGCATCCCTGTGCCTGCAGCAGCCCATGATCCGTGGTGGGTCCTTTGGAATGTCATTAGCAGATAAATTATATGGAAATCTGTCATCGTTGTTGGCTCTGAGCCTGGAAGTGCAGCGCAGCTGGTTCAGATGGATTTTCGTTCACTGGGCCATGCTGCAGAGGGAAGCAGAGAGGGTTTGTGGGTCGGGTTTGCTTTTGGGAGCTCCAGCAGTTTTTAAGAGCCTTTAATTTGTACAGGTACACAGGATTTGGTTTGTGACGGCCTCCATGGAGGACGGGTTCATTGTGCCCCATTGGAGGTGCATTTCCAGCCCTTCCCAACAGCGTTTGGCACAGGGATAAAGCTGATAAGCCTGTGCTGCATCTTCCCTGTGCCATGCAACAAGTCCTTGCTGTGGAGGGTAGGAGCAGGGATCTGGCCCAGCACAGGGTGCTCTACAAGAACAACTCAACCAATTTCTTTATTTCTGTCAGCATGTGCTTTGTGCAGCTTTATTCCACTTTTTCCTGGGCTAATTCTATCTCCTGCACTTTTTTCAATCCATTAACATCCAATTAAAACCCCATAGTGCTGCATCCTACCCTACTTCTGACACTGCTGGGACTCTGAATTGTACTTCCAGCATTAGTGCAGCTAATATTTCCCCCATCCTGGCTGGAAAGGTGTGGATGTGGTCTGGATTTCTGTTAGGGAAATCCCTGATGGGAGAAGTTGCAGACAGCTTTATTACTGCTGGTCCTGCTGCTCCAGTGCCCAAGTGCCTGGAGGGCTCGAGGAGCCTCTTGGCTGGGTGACATCCATGAGCATGTGGGCTAATGGCAGAAACCCCATTTCTGGGAAGGTTTATCTAATATGCTGGAGCTTGCCTGCGGGATTATCACGCAGAGAGCAAACCTGGTTTCTGTTTCGTTTTTGAGTGCCAGGGTGGAAACCTCAGGCTGGCTTTCCCTGCTGCTTGGAAAGGCATGAACCAACTTCATATCTGCGCCACAAATGGGTTGTAGCCTGGTTTTCTCCCTCCCTCACCTTCAGCTCAAAGCTGTGACTCCCTGGGAATAGTATTTGGGCTGGCGAAAGCCTCCTACAGAGAGAGATCCACAGCACCTCAACTTGCTGCAGTGAGGGGTGGGGAGCAAAGAAATGGGTGGACAGGTGTCCCAGTGGATGGATGACCCAGAAGATGGGGGTTGCATCAGATGGAAATCCCAGAAGGATGTGTGACCTGGCAGATGGGTGTCCCAGAAGTTGGGTGTCCCACTGGATGGATGTCCTGACTGATGGATGTCCCAGCCATGGACTCAGCCAAGGAAGCCATCTCCACTATAAGGACATGGATCTCTACAGAAAACCTGTTGTTCTCCTTCAAAGACCCACCTGAAGTCTTCAGAAGTCATTGACCACCTTGTTGACTGCTGGGTCAGGTTTGGAAAGCCCTTGGCTGTTACTTGGTAAACTCCCTCAAGGAGAATTGCCTCACCTAACTTTTTCCTGAAATCTGATGTTGGCTCTAATTACCTGCCTGCTCCATACCTCCACACCCAGGAGTGAGTGCTGGCTCTGCCTAACACCGTGGAACACTGATGTTTTCAACATCAAGATCTTGATGGTGACAGCTGCCCTGGGGACCGTACATGCCTCTTTAATTGCAAAGCAAGGAGCAGCACTGCGATCCTGATTTTATGGGTTAGTCATGGTGACAATATTGGATTTCATGGTTGCGAGGAAGAAACAGGAGAAATTAAGCAAATGTTAATGGGACAGGATGGATTTGCACTTTCCTGTAGCATGGGACATCACTGGGGTTCCAGCCGTGCTCCCCGAGGATGCCTTTCCCTGCATGAGAAAATAGGTGTGTGATTCTGTAAGTGATAAAGTCAGCTCTGATTCTGTTCGTGACATGAAAATTGACATTGTGTGGGGTGAGAGAAGGACTTGGAAGTGAATGGGAGTCACGGGGAAGCAGCTCTTTGGAGTTCAAGGGTGTGCTGCATCTTCTGCCAGTGCCCTGGTGTGTGTTTGGGCATTGCTGCCTCATCCCAGGAGTGTGAAACTGGGCAGAGATGCTGCTTCTATGGTCCAAACATTAGTTTTTCATCTAGTATCACATTATCAAGGTAGTCAAACTAATTATTACTCATATGTCCTCCAAGGGAACCTCATAGGGCCAGGGGTTGGACATCCGTGACCCTTGTGGGTCCCCTTCACATCAGGATGTTCTGTAATTGATATCCCCTAATCTGATAGTATTAATTTCAAAGAGGGAAGGCAGTATTTAGAGCAGCCCCCATTCTGGGGGGAGATATCTGGGTGTAGGATACGGGAGCTAATTCCCAGCTGGAAGCTGGAAGTTGTGTGGTGAGATCAGACTGAGGCCACAGGGTGGTGACAATTCCAGTGGTGGCATCGCTGGGAGGTTCCAGCCCTGCTGCTGCCCCAGACAAGGCTGTGCCTCTGCAGTGGTGCGACTGGATTTTGGCTCCTCACATAGAGCTGGGAATAAAACATGCCAAGGGGGTGGATTTTTAATTGGTCTGGCTGCAGGAGGAGCCCAGCACAGAGCTGGTCCTGTTACATCTCTGTGCCCATCATTCTTCTCCCAAAGGACTGAGGGGTGGATCAAGTGGCAGGAGGTGGAAGCTCAAATAACAGGAGGGCAGGGTGACCTGGTGCCGATGGGGGTGGTGGAGAGAGCTGGGGGGGTTCACCCAGCTCATCTCAGCCCATCTCCCCTCTCCCTTGCTGCCAACACCGGTATTGAGCTGCCACATCCAGGGGGGGCTGCTGGGTCCCCCCTTCTCCTTCTGCCATGTGCTTTGGGGGGAGGGGAAAATTAATAATGCAAGTAAGAGAAGTACTTTCCACTCATGGTCTGCGTTTAGGATTTCTTGCTTCTTTTCTTGGATTTAGGAAGAAGTCAGAGGTTTGGCCAGAGCCTGCTGTGCCAATGGGCTGGGGGAGTTTATCCAGATGCTTGTAAGGGTTTGGGATACAGAAACCTCACCCTGGATCATCAGATTAAAGAAAAAAGCCATTTCACCTCCTCAGATGGCCCAAATAGCCAGGGAAAATCTGTTTTATCCCTCCTTGACTGGCCATGGATTGCAAAGGCTCGTTTTCCCCGACCGAGTAATTAGCTGGGCTTGTTTGCTAAGAATGAATTAAGCTGCAGCAGCAAGTGGGGCTCGGTCCAGGAGCTGCTGGCAGCCCTCACAGCTCCCTTCTTAGGAGCCTCACTTTTTCTCCTGCCTTTTTCAATTAATTTCCTATTAATTTGGCTTGGAATGAAGTTCTCAAATGACTGATAAATCTTCTTTAAGCTTAGGAGCTAATAGTTCTTGGAGGAAGGAGAGTCATAGAGGGGAGCAAAAAAAGGGTGTTAATTTCAGCAAATCTCTCAAATAAGAAATGCAACAAATGGTAAATTGTCCTGTTTGGTTAATAGGAAAAAATCTGCTCTTTCAATACCCAAACCTCATAATCTTCTTGTAATACTGATACATTGGCATAAATATTGATAAATATTAGTATATCAATACATACTCAACCTTGGGAGATAGTTACCCTTCTTCTAATAGTACTTCAGAGCATTTTTATTGGCAAGTCATTAAGTGTTTTCTGTAAATCTTTAAGGGCCATGAACACTGCCACTAATTAAAGGAGTTTGTATGCTATAGGGGACTCACTATTTAATTAAATTCATTAGGATTCTTTTGTTGCCTCCAGCATCAGAGATTGGCAAATGTGACTTAAACTTTTATAAGAGCCTCCCAGTATCCTTGAGGAAATTAAATTTTACATATATAGATATATATGTCTGTGGGGTCTGGATCTCACCCCAGTATGATTGGGTCAACTTACCATTAATTTTTCTATTTTAGCAAGTTTTTAGTTCCTGTGAAAGAATTGGGCAGGGGAAGGTGGTGGTTAAGTATACACAGGCAGTGGGAAAGGGCTTTTTCAAAGACATGGGCGTGGTTGTGATTGTTTTTAGAAGGTTTCTGTAGGAATTTCCTAAGGTGGGAAAAAAGTAAGAGAAGTCCTGGTGTCAGAAGAGGCTGAGTTGTCCCAGGAGGAGTCTTGTTCATTGAAGTGGGTGAGGAAGTCTCCTGAGAGCTCCTTGTCACAGGACAATGTGAATTTTTGCAGCATTTCCTACTTCATTTTCTCGTTTTTGGTGTTCTGATTTATCTTCAACAGTTAATTGCAGAATAGTTGGTCCAAAGAGTTTAATCTCTTGGATTTTAACAGATAAAAATCTCTATAGTCCCAAGCATCTCCCTCTTCCTCCACTATTTGGGCTGATTTTTTTCCCCCATCTTTTTCTCCTCTCATCTGCAAACCCCTTCCTTTCCTTACAGCTCCATTCCAAGGACTTGATTTATTGTTCATATGTGTATGTTCCTAGCACACACTTAGAGTAAGAAGTAGTTAAAAAAGTAGAGTAAAACCTGTGCACAGAAGTTCATACCTGAATAAACCTCTTCTCAAGACTGTGGTTATGAGAAGCTGGGGTGGGATGTGGGAGCTGCACAGAGCTGGATGAGGGGGGGCTGCTTTGATTTTGGGGTCTATTCCAGCACATGTGCAGGGCTAGGTGATCCCTGCTATCAGGTTATTCTGTGTGAGGGTGCCTGGGGGCTTCAATGCGCATGAAATAATGATGCTTACATGCAGGTGGAAATGCCTTTTGAGGGTTCCCAGCCAGATAAGGGTGGGAGCAGAGCTCCCCTGTGCTGGGTGAAGCAAAGGCTCAAAGCCACGGGTGCCAAAGGTGTGTGAAGGAAATTAATTTCCCTTTCAGAGTGCCATGGTCATGGTTTCCTTGTATTTCTTACATTGTCTTTATTATCCCCACGGGTTGAGAGGAGCCCAAAGGTACCTTATGTGCAGTTTAAGCCCCCAGATATATAATGCAAACAGCAACTTGCAAGACTCAGTGATTGAATACAAGTTCAAGGAGAGTTGGAGGGGCAGAGGGTGTTTCATAGCACTCCTGAGCTATGTGCCCACAGGGCACTTCTGCAGCACTGCCAAGGACCAGGTTTCTCCCTGGATTGCCGGCCTTCCGCAGCTGTCCTGGGGTTCAGTGGTCAGTGAGCATCCCTCACTGGTGCAATGAGGAGGGAAAACATGAAGGTTTTGAGTTCCCCTCAGGGCTGTTGAAACACCCATCACATCCCACGTGCCTCTGCTCCATGCCCTCATCCCAACACAGCATCACCGAGCTGGAAGGAGACGCTTAGGGACGGGTGCCCTGGGCTCGTGGGAGCGCTCCGAAATCTGCCTTGCTCCTAAAAATAAACTGGTTGTGGTTTATTTATCCTGGAAAAGGGAGCAGCATGTTTTCCTGCACCAGGCCCCGAGGCTGAGGCTGCAGTTTTGCTCCCAAACCTCCTTTTCCAGGATCTGAGCTTCCCTTGCAGGATGGGCAGTGATGAGGAGCCACAGTGGTGACGTGATGGGCATTTTGAGGGGTGTGGCAATGGGGGTGAATTGGGCATATTCTCCCAGCCCAGCCCCCAGGATTGTAATTTTTGTGCTTTTTCCTTGAAAAATAAAAGAGATGGAGTCAAGGGGCTGCCATGCCTCTGTGCTGGAGTGATCCTCTCTCCCACAGCCATGAAAGCAGACCGCAAGCGCTTGAAGGGGGAGAAGACAGACCTGGTGAGCCAGATGCAGCAGCTGTACGCCACGCTAGAGAGCCGAGAGGAGCAGCTCCGGGATTTCATCCGGAACTACGAACAGCACAGGAAAGTGAGTGCAGAGCCCAGCACCATGGTCTCATGGCACAGAGGGCTGGCAGCAGTTTAAGTGTGAAACCTGGTTTATAATCTGGCAAAAACCCACTAAAGCCCCAGCTGGACTCTTGCTGGAGCTGGGATGGACCACAGTGGTTTAAGGTTAAATAAACACTGGAGAAAATAGAGCCAGACATGGGGAATTTGATGTAATTTTAACCTGGTGCACTGAGCATTTCTTTTTGGGGACCGGCTGCATTCTGGATCTCCCCAAAAAGGGTTGACATTCCTGCCAGCACAGGACTCTTGTGACACCTGAAGATACTGTTCCTGGTTGTATGGTCCCCAAGGGGCTTGAGACAAAGGGGTTTGTAGAAGAACATGTATTTTCCTTTCCTGATGGCCACCCCCTGTTCTGGCAGGAGAGCGAGGATGCAGTGAAAGCCCTGGCGAAGGAGAAGGACCTCCTGGAGCGGGAGAAGTGGGAGCTGCGGCGGCAGGCCAAGGAAGCCACGGACCACGCCAGCGCCCTCCGCTCCCAGCTCGACCTGAAGGACAACCGCATGAAGGAACTGGAGGCCGAGCTGGCCATGGTGAGCTGGATAATTAATATAGAACTGAGTGTTTGCTGCTGAGTGGTTGCATTACTGAAATACTGAGAGGAAAATATTCCATCTTTTAAAAGAAGCTTGATATTCTTGGCACGGGGAACATCACTCAAGAATAACTTGATATCCCTGGCATGGGGAGCAGCACAGTTGGAGTTTTTGCTTGCCATGGGGAGGGTGGGTTTGTTGCTGTGTGCAGTGTGTTGCTTCTTGTTCTGCTGCTCTGGGAGATGTTCATATGGTTTTCCCACTCCATCACCACCACCTCAATGTCCTTCCCCAGGCCAAGCAGTCCCTGGCTACACTGACCAAGGACGTGCCCAAGCGCCATTCCTTGGCCATGCCAGGCGAGACGGTGCTGAACGGCAACCAGGAGTGGGTGATGCAGGCTGACCTCCCGCTGACCGCAGCAATCCGGCAGAGCCAGCAGACCCTTTACCACTCACACCCCCAGCACTCGGCAGACCGGCAAGGTGGGCACCCCATGGATCAGGATATGGGCAAGTCCTCAGGGCCAAGCCCCTTCTGGGGAGGAAAGAAGATGGTCAAAAAACCACTCCTCCCAAATTTGTTTTTGGAAGGGCATCAGAGGCTTTGCTGGTGTTAATTCCCTGTTTCCCCCCTGCCTTCCAGCGGTCAGAGTGAGCCCCTGTCATTCCCGGCAGCCGTCCATCATCTCCGACGCCTCTGCGGCTGAGGGCGACCGGTCGTCCACGCCGAGTGACATCAACTCACCCCGGCATCGAACACACTCGCTCTGCAATGTAAGGGCCTGCCTGGTGGGAGCTTTGATGCCCTGCTTTGGGGAGATGGGCTGCGGGGATTCTGTGGAGCCTCTGCTTCCCAAAACATCATCATGTTTGGAGTGGAGGGTACATTGGGGATTAGCTGACCTGGAAAGCTGCTTCCCTGGGGTTTATCCCAGCCCTGCTGCAGTTCAGCTGCACAGACGCAGCCTTTTGCCCTGGGGGTGAAGTGACTTGGGCTGTATCAAGGTTGATTCAATAGTTCCAACTCTTTGTGCCATAGGGGGACAGTCCTGGACCGGTACAGAAGAACTTGCACAATCCAATCGTACAGGTAGGGCACAAATCCTCTGAAATCCTGCCTGTGAGACCCCTTCCTATGCTGGAAAGTACTTGGGGGTGGTGGGTCAGAAGCACCAGTTTGAGAAGAGTGGAGTCATCCTGAATTGTAAGTCTGGGATGTCTCATATTCCGATAATTTGCCCCAAAATCCAGGTAATGCTGTAGGCATTCACTGAGCTCAGGCCTATCGCCATGTTAATTTTTATAAGATCCAGCCAAAGCATGTTACTCTTCTGTATTTGGCCCTAAAACAATGGGATATTTTTGCAGTCCAGACAGATGCTCTGACTATTTATTCTCAGAGCTGGAATCTTGATCCAGTTGAATTAAAGAGGCCAAAATCCCAGAACTGTGGAGAGGAGGCCCAATTTCACTGCAAATCCCACCACACAGGTTTCAGGAATACTACTGTATTTTGGTCCAGGACCTTAATGTTACTTTGGACCTGGAAAATATTTTGTGGGATCTAGATGAAAATATATTTTGGGACCTGGACCCAAATTTTTTGGGACTGAGACCACATGGTCCATCAACCTTTATGTGAGTGAAGGGGAAGAGTGGTTAAGGAAAAGCTGCATGCCCAAACTTGTGTCTTTTCCTCCCACAGTCTCTAGAAGACCTGGAAGACCAGAAACGGAAAAAGAAGAAAGAGAAGATGGGCTTTGGCTCCATCTCCAGGGTGTTTGCCCGGGGGAAGCAGCGCAAGTCCCTCGATCCTGGTCTCTTCGACGGGACGGCCCCCGACTACTACATCGAGGAGGACGCGGACTGGTGACGGCGCCGGAGCCTCTCCCGGCCCTGCACATGTACATATCCCATATCCCACCCCCCGTCCCACCTGTGGACATGTTACCTGTTGTCTTGGGAGCGATGCAGCTGTGTCATAACTTCAGATTTTTTCCCCTTTTTCCATTTTTTTTTTTTTTTCATCCCAGGAACTCATTTGTTGTCACTTCAGTTTGTCAGTTTGGGTTGGGGTTGTTTTTTTTTCTTGTTTTGGGAGGGGTTTTTTGTTCTTTTTTCTTGTTCTTTTGACAAAACTTGAAACTTGAAGGACTGCTGTGTCTCTGTAAATATGAGAAATATTGTGCACTTTGTGCTTGTGACGTCTCTTGTCCGAAACCCGCTGTTTTCCGAAGCCCAGCCCGCGGAATTTCCTCGCTTGGGGACAAAGGACCTGCCCAGCTGAGGGATCTTAGGGAGAAAACACACAAAAACAACAAGAAGAAAATCTCCTTCGCTGTGATGTCTTCCTGGCCGAGCCCCGCGGAGGCGACCCGGGCTGGTTGTTACGCCTGCCAGTCTGGAAATAAGTGTTTTAACGTTCCTTTTTAGTTGTTTTAATTTATTTGCACAAACCCAGAGGAGCTATTCTAACTAAATTATTGCAGAAGTTTTGGGATTTTTATATTTTTCCATGTCGGTTGGGATGGGGTGGGGAGGAGGAAGGGGGTGTTTGTACTGTACTATCCTGGGAAGTTGCTGTCAGGGAGGATTGGGGCTGTTGACCCCCCAGCCCAAGCTCCCTCAGCTGCCCCAGGAGCACTTAACGCCTTGGAAAATGAAAACCTAAAAATGTGCCGGGGGCAAGCTGGTGGGAGCTTCGCCCGCTGTTTTTCCCTGCTTTTTGGAGGGCTCACCCTTTGCTTCAAGTAAAATTTAGGGGGATCCGGCACGAGCTGGGAGCAGGGGAAAGGTGATATCCCAAGATATCTCATATCCCAAGACGTTGCCCAAATAGGGCCGGCCACCCCGCTTCAGTTTGGGGTGTTACTGCCTTCAGAGGGGGCTGGGGAAATTGGTACGAGTCCCCACTAGGGAGGTTTTTCTGGCTCTGGGGTGATTTGGAAGCACAGGTGGAGCTTGTTTTTCAAATCCCTTGGAACTGCCCCCAAACCCCCCCACAGCGCGGCGGCCGCTTCCCCTCTCCACTAACACGTGCCGCGCTCTGCTTATGCCAAGATAAGTACCTTATGCTTTAATGCTTACAATATAATTTTAAGCTCTTTAAAAATGTATTAAGATTTATTTAATGAACTATAATAGTGTATTATTTTTCTTAATTCCAAAACGTGCGCCCTGGTTTTAAAAAAAAAGGGTATTTTGTCTTAAATCACCGAACTAAACCGATGCCCTCGCGCTGTGTATTCCATTCCAAGGGATGATGCAGAGAGGCCATGGAGGGGGTGACAGAGAGACCAGCCCCCCCAGGCTGTCCTGGAGTGGCAGAGCAGGCTGTGCTCCATGGCATCTATTCTCTGCAGAGAAACATTTTTATACATTTTGTTGTTTCTTGGGTTTTGTTTTCGGTTTTTTTTTTGTTCTCCTTGCGTTTTTGCATTTTTATAAATCAAACTTTAAACCACCAGAACAGATGAGCGATCTTGTTATCAAGTAGTTTCCTTTGCATTTCAGCTTTTTTGTAAATTAGGAAGTAATCCTAAAAATTACTAAGAGGATGATTTATTTAAAAGAGAACTTTGCTAAATAGCATATGAATTATGGGTAACATTAGATTTAACTTTTCCTCCTGTGAGCGGGGGAGAACCCTTGAAGGCATGGATGCAAATATAAAATTATAAAAGATCTAAATAAAGCTTATTTTAAAGTATGGATGAGCTCTATGTGGTTTAATTGGAGAGCCTGGATGGGTGTTGGCATCTCTCTCGTGGCACCAGGATGCAGGACGCCCTGAGCGCCACATGATTTTCAGGGGCTCTGGAGTGATGGGAGGATTCAGGAGAAGGCTGGGCCAGCTTTTCCTAGGACCAGCTCCCAGCCAAATGCCTGCTGGATGCAATAATGCTGGCAGGAGGCTGGGACTGCCTGCATCCATATGAAATGAGGATTTCAAGGGTTTAAGGTAAGTAAGGACAGCCAGATGTCCTGCTGGGATACGAAATATATAATGAGAAAGACCAAAAACAGCAGAAGGGATGGAAAAATCAGAAAGTGTTATGCTCCAACTGGATAAATTATTGTTATCAAGGTACAGGTTGATAAATTAATATTATTCAGATGACATTGGTCCACCTGTAGGGTTGTGCCAGAACTTCCAATGGGGCCTGATGCCATTTTGGGGTCAATGGCTGTTTTGCAGGCTGGAGCAAAGGCAACCTGCAATGAGTTTCAAGCCCTAATCAGGTACAGATCAAGAGATGTACCTTTTCTTCTTTTTTTTTTCAACAGAAACAGTCTCCTGGGTTTGGTAGCAGCTGCAGAGAAGGTAAGAGCCATCATAGTCTGAAATGGGGAGAGCTGGAGCAAAGGAAAATAGGAAAAACTCAGGAGAATCCAGCTGGCTCTCCAGCTCTTACCACCTGCAGCTGGAATCTGGCATTAATGGGAACTACAGGTGACATTAAAGGGCAGCTGCTGAGCACAGCAAACGAGCTGGGCACAGACCATGGTGGGATGTACCACCATGCACTTGGAGTGGTTCCCTGCTGAGATTTGGTGGTGTCCTCTCTGCATGGGACGGGGTATGGGTGTTCACCCATCCCATCTGTGGTTTTAAAAGTTTTGTGAGGCCTTCAGGAGGCAAGAACGTGTCAGAGTGCCACACTAGTCCTGTGAAGGCCTCTGCCCTTCTGCCATGTAACTGTGCCAGACCCTGTGTAGAGTGACACGGGTCACCTCCTGCACCGGAGCCATGGCAAGCAGACTAGCTACACTCCCCATGTCTGTGATGTCCTGGGCTGAGGGAGGGTCTTCTTGGTGGCTTTGTCCCCCCGACCTGCTCTTCCCTGGCAGTGGAGACTGCAGGAGCCTTATCCCTGCTGCATCCCATACCAGCCTCATACCTCCTGCATCCCTGCTGCATCCCCCTCCTGTCAGCCTCATCCCTCCGGCATCCCCACCGTACTGGTGGCTGCAGCACCGTGCTGCACTACTGCCACCGTGTGAGCAGTCCCCGAGTTTCTACGCCCCGGCTGTGTTTGTTTGAGGTGTGACTCGCCCGCGTTCCTGTGCTTTGCACCGCACCGCATCTGTTGTTGTGCAGATGCTTAAAAGAGCCTTTTCTCTGGCGAGGACTTTGGACTGAGAAAGGCAAATATCCCGACACCACGTCGGGGCATGGGGTGTTGTGTGGGATGGCCAGGGTACCCCGCAGAGGGGACACCCCGTGTCCCCACCACCCTCTCCTGGTGTGTAACCCAGCTGTGCCAGTCCTGGCGTCATCTCTGGGTGACATTACAACAGAAGCTGGGTTTACCTGCCGTGCCACAGCCTTGCACTGGTAACCTGTGGATCAGGAATGGGGTTGAGAGGTCACAGCAGGGAAACAGGGGTGAGTCTAGGATATTTCCTGCCTCTACACTGACTCACCCCATAGCTTTAGCTGCTGATCTCCCTGGACTGGATTTTTAGTAATAAAGAGCTAAACTGATGTACCCCGAACAGCTGAATAAATCATCAGGAGGTTGGTGAGGTTCCACATGGGGTTGGTCACAGAGTGTGGGTGATGGTGGTATGTCCCCAAAAGCTGGTGTCAGGGGCTGCTGCTGAGGCTATTGGTTTATTACTCAGGACTGCTGAAAATTTGGGAATGTTCCTGTCTTTAATTCACCTATTTTCAGTGTTTTCCCTGGAGGAGTTTTCCACTGGTGCTGCTCTGTATATACAAAGCCACCACTGGAAGTGTCTTTGAGTCCTCACCTGTGCAGCCCAGGGGATGCAGCAGTGCCTGATGGTATCCCTCACTGCAAACATCCTTTGGGACATCCTGCTCTGCTACTGTCCCTGCAGCTGTCCCCACTTCAGCCCCTGTCTTTACCTTCCTGCTGCCCTGACCTAACACAGCCATGAGCACCAGCAAAGCACTAGACCGAGTGGCTCCACTCCATCCAGCCGGGACACTGGAGCTGTGATAAGGCCTCATACCCAGGTAAGAAGGTTTCCTTGGAGTTTTATCACTGCTAGGGATTGATTTCCCAGCATTTTCCTGTTCTTGGGCACCAGCACTCATTCACCATTTGCTCCTAATTTTGAAAATCTACATTAATCTCTGCTCAGCTCTTTTAAATAACCAGCTGCACAACACCACCATAGCTCTTCTCTTTCAGCCGTGTTCTCCTCAAGCCCTGTGTCTCCTGTTCCCGAGTCCTGCCCAAGCCAGAGCTTCACAATGGGATGCAGCAGCCCCCGGAGCAGCTCCAGGAGGAAGCAGCAGGTTATTTATTGTTATTACTGTGAACACAGTGGCTTTATTTACACTATTTTCCAGCTGCAGACGTGCGTGTGCTTGAAGCAGCAGACAGTGACCTGGCACAGTGGTTGAACTGGTTGGTCCGGAACCGCCAGGTCTCAGCAGCCCCAGGGACACTGGATCCTCACCCCACCAGGAGATGCTGGCAGGTCACACCATCCCACCAGGAGTGTGCGGAAATGCTGTGGCTGGTTTTCCTCTTTTTTTCCCACTTGCATGACAGGTTCCCAGCCTGCAGCCTGGCAGGGACACTAAATTGGGATGCAGAAACTAAGGCAGGAGGAAGAGAGAGAAAAGTGTAGACCAGTGCATGTGTGCTGGGAATGGGATCTGAGGGTGCCCATCATGGAGCAGGCCAGGATGGACTTTCACCCTGGGGGCAAAGCTGGGGCCCTGCCATGTTCCATTATACATTATATTTATATGTATATTATATTTCTGGTGTTAATTAGCTGTTTAATAATCATCAAATCATGGAATAGTTTGGATAGGAAGAGACCTTAGAGACCATGTCATCCCACCCCTGCCATGGGCAGGGACACCTCCCACTAACCCAGCTTGCTCTAAACCTCATCCAGCCTGGCCTTGAACCCTTCTGGGGACAGGACAGCCAAAGCTTTTCTGAGCAACCTGTGTTAGGGCCTCACCACCCTCACAGGGAAGAATTTCTTCCTCATATCTAATCTAGATCTACACACTGCCAGTTTGATCCCATATCATCTTGTCCTATCACTCCATGGCTTTATAATGTAATAATATTAAAGTATAATATAAATGTGCAGTCTGTTGGCTCTATTCACCTGGCTCCCAGGGATGGGCTTTACCTCTTCAGGACAAGCCATCCAGCTGTGGGTATTCAGGGGTCACTTGGAGCCGTGTTTTTGGCTCACTGTTGAGAAGTTTTGGAGGAATCCAGGAACATATCCAGGCTTCCTCTGGTGACTTTAACATACATGTAGAGCACCTCTGAGCAGGAAAAAGCAGGCAAATGTGCCAGTGAGCAAATTCTAAGGCAGGATAATGTGAGCCCCTGGCACCTCTTCGTGTAGCAGGGCATCAGATGCCCCTCTGAAAGGCCCTTTTGTTGCCTGCTGGTGGCTCTGATGGGGCTCCAGTTTCCTCCTTGGCATTTCTGTGATCTGTACCCTGCATACCTGGCTGGATAATCACCCTGGAGAAGTCCCAGCCTTCGACTGGGCAGGGAGTGTTTGCAGGGGGAAGATTTGAGCTGCCAGAGATAAATCCCCACACTGGGATGGCTGCAGAGATGGAAAGGGAAATGAGCCCAAGGGATGGATATGAATATATTCTCCCACAGAGAATGTGCAGCAGGGAGAGGTGGGCACTTTAGCAGCCATCCAAGGGGTGAAAGCAAGCCCCCCTTCCTTGATCCTGCTCCACTGCTACTGAAAAGCCTATTCCTGGCCAATATTCAGCTTTGTGGAGTGGGAACCCGAGGAACCACATTATGAATGTCCCCTCTGTGCTCACGATCTCCAGGGCCTCTGCAGGGGGGTGACCTGGCTCAGGGACAGAGCTCTCCCTGTGCCGGATCGGTGACAGTCACTGTATGTAGTCCATGTTCCCCCCACTTTCTTACAGAGAAAACAATTCCCTGTTATGTTTTCTGACTGCTGGAGCTGCTTGGGATGTCGGGTTTGTGTTTGACACTGAAAGGTGAAGAAGCAGAGGGGGAAATCCGCCTGAAGTGGGGTGAATTTGCCTGAGCTGGTGGCCAAGCCAGAAAATGCAAAACAATCCATTCAAGGGGAAAAAAATTAAATATGTAGTTATGTTTAATAATTATTTCTTTTTATGGCACAGCTCTTAGAATTGCCCTTTGATTAGAGGGGGGAGGTATCGCTGCCATGTGCCAGGGCAGGTGAGTCAGTGGAAAATGCCATCGGCTCCATGCAGGGATTGCGCTCCTAGGGAGGGATGCAGGGAAGCAGGGGGGGTTTCCCAAGCATCCTGAACACCAGTGGCCCCAAGGCAGGGCTGTGGAGCTGAGTCATGCCAGGTGATGTGACAAGTTTCGTTTGGTTCACGATGGCTTTTGCCTTCACAAGGTCTCACCGAGCTTAAGGGACAGGAAAAACTGCAGTGGCTTGTCCAGCAGCATAGTGATGCAGTTTTTTCACTTGAATCAGGATAAAACCCATCCTGAGTATCATCTCTAACAGGATTTGAGTCCTTGGTGGTGTTTATTATTACAGCTGGGTGTGAAAAGAGCCTGGAAAAACACGTCCTCGTTGCTGCTGGGATGACAGCCAAGGAGAGGTGACACTGGACACAGCATTAGTTGCACTGAAGTTTGCCAGAGCCAAGCTCTGCTCCCCGTGGTTCAGTCTGGAAACCATGGGAATGTCTGGCTATGAGGCCAAGGCATGTGGCCAGGAGCCATGGGGAGGGCCATGCCTGAAATGGCTCTTCCCAGCATGTGAGTGGTTAACTGGGAAAGTTTATAGAGGGCAATTGACTGATAAAAAGCACTTTCCAGGCTCCCTGTGAATGCAAGTTTGGCTTTGCTCTGTTGAATGCAGTGATGAGCCTGAGTGATTTGAGTTCCTCAAAATGGGGCTTCTCCAAACAAAGCTTGGAACTGACTGAGGAAAAGCTCTACTCATTGCTGCAAGACACTTGTACAAAGCAGGTCCAGTGCAAGATGGGTTTTAAACTGTAGAATAAAAACTGAAACTTTCATTGGGTGTTGGGAATAGATTTTTCCATGGGAGGGTGGTGAGGACCTGACTCAGGTTGCCCAGGGAAGCTGTGGCTGCCCCATCCCCAAAAGTGTCCAAGGCCAGGTTGGATGAGGCGTGGAGCAACCTGGGATAGTGAAAGGTGTCCCTGCCCTTGGCAGGGTGGAACGGGATGGGCTTTAAGGCGCTTTCCAACCCAACCATTCCGGGATTCTATGAAAGCAGAGGTGGGGGCTGTGATGCATCAAGCAGGGGCTGCAACTGCTCCGAGGGGCTGATCCGATCGGCAGCCCCAGTGTGACCCACACTTGGATTTGGGGGTCTCCCTAGTGGCTTGTGGGGAGTCTCCCTACCGGTTTTGGAACTCTCACTTCCGCCCCCTCCTCTGTCCCGGCTTCCCGGAACGGACCTCGGTGCCCGGGGCCGGGGAACGGCGGGG
>VYXF01006644.1:6216-21243 GCA_013397295.1 Polioptila caerulea
GGGGGGGGGGAACATTAACAAAATACCACATCAATTAAACCAAGATTCAAGCATTTGGAGTGGAAAGAAACATGATTTTGGGTCTTACCTTTCCAGACACAGGCAGGTGGTTCTCATATGTAAAATATTTACCTGGGGGAAGAACCAGGTACAGGGGCAGGTAATAATTGTATTTTCAGTGATAAAAAGAAACATCAGATGGGCATTGATATGAGGGATTTATATAGTAGTAATAAATATAGAAGCACTTTGCAGTTGCCGGTGACTTGACAGCAGCATCCACAGATATTTCCAGTCTGTGTCAGTCAACCTTTGTTCTGTTTCTCTGATTTTCTTCTTCTTATAAATATTCAGCAAATTGTTCCTGTGGGACCAGCTTTGCTTTGCTGAGGAGAGCTGTGAGTACCCAGGAAGGTTGGGAGGATTATCAGCTTTTTGTGTTTTTATTTTAGGACTACAGGAGCATCCTGGTAAAGCCCCAGGAGGGAGCAGGACCTGGTTGGGCCCTGTGAGCTTGGGGTCCTGTCCAAGATCACCTCGTGGCAGGAAGAGCTGAGGGACACTCTTGTCCCTGGAGGGTGCCCCTGTTCTTGCTGTGGCCCTGAGGATGGCAGAAGCTCCTTGTGAAGAAGGTACAGAAGCACCATCCCCTGTCCCAGGAGCTTCACGAGCTGCTCTGCGCAGGGTGGGGAATCAGGGTTGGCTCAAGTGGGGTCATCCAGCACCTTCAGGGGTACCCTGGAGTGGGGGCTGAGGCTGAAAAACCCTCTGGACTTGTGCAAGTCTTTGAGGCAACTCTTTTCCAGGGCATCCACAGCCAGCAGGAGTTGGTGGAGGTTGAAGCAGAGTTGAAAAAACCAAGCAAGTCCTGTTGTTTTTGAAAGCCGAAATTGTGTTTTCCTTCTTGCCACAAACACAAACCTGGCAAAGGAACAGTGGTGCCTGACAGTCCTAGGAGTAAAATATCCCAAAACAGGCCTTTCCCACTCCCCACTTCTGAGTGTGAGTTGGAAATCACTTTGTTTGCACAGGTGGAGACTCGACTGCTGCGATGGAGCTGCTGCAGCAGAGAGCAGAGGGAAGGACCAGTAAGGCCCAGTTTGGTTGTGGGGATGTTGTTTCAGGATATGGCTCAGTATGCTGGGGGAAACTAAAGTGATCAAAGGAGCTGGAGGAGAGGGACTAAGAAAGGTTAATGTGTTTACAAGCTGAGGGTCTGGGGGATGGTGCCCATTCCATGGTGGAGGGGGGCACAGAGGTGATGCAGGGAGGTTGGGCAGCCTCAAAAATCCTTGGAAGCTGATGATAGCACTGGGATTCCCCCTGGACTGAGCTTGTGCCCTGTTGGGAGCATCCAGTGTGTTTTGGGGCTGTGTTGGAAGGTGTTGAAGGCACCCATAAGGGAAATGTGAGAGCTGGGAGAACATGGGATGTTCTTCATGCCCTTCCCACATGGTTTGTCCCAAGATTCCAGCCTCAGGTGCACCAAGGACAGGAAGGTGACCATTGCAGTCACTGTGCTCGCCGTGGTGCTGCTTCTCACAGTCGCCATCATCGCGCTGGAGGGTGAGTGCCTGAGGGTGCAGGAACTTTCCTCTCTGGAGAAATCCCTCAGCATGAGTCACTTGGGCATGTTGTGCTTGTTTCCAGCTAAGAAACACCCACCCTGCACCGCTTCCGCCCTGCCCAGCTGCCTGGAGAGTGGAATCGGCTTCGGGAACAAGTGCTTTTACTTCCTGGAGGAGGAATTGGACTGGGAGGGGAGTCAGCTCTCCTGCCTCTCCCGCCAAGCCCACCTGGCCACCATCGACACCAGGGAGGAGCTGGTAAGAGAAACCCCTGAGGAGGCCATATGGAACAGCCTTTGGGGAGCAGATTTGGAAATTGCAGGAATTTGCCTGAAGAGAGTGGCGTGGAGATACATGTGATCCTTGCTTTCCCCACCTCTAGCATTTCCTCCTGCGCTATGGAAACTTCATGGAGTACTGGGTTGGTCTCTGGAGGGAAGGTTCTGGACCTTGGAAATGGCTCAATGGTTCCCTCTTCAATGCCCTGTACGTCCCATCTTCTGGAGGACAAAACTATGGCCTAGGCTGAGCCAAGGCAGGGGCTGGATGCAGGAGGCACAAGTAGATATAGATCTGATAAGGTGGGAGCAATCAACACTACTTTCTCTGGTTGTGCCAAAGCAGTCAGGCACAACCCATGGATTTGTGGGATGCAGATGCTGACGGGGACCTGGGGGCATCCCTGGATGAATCCCCTGGGACCAAGGACATGATATTTGCTCTGTTGAGGAGTGGAAGGTTTGGGTTCTGCATGGAGATTTTGCTGGGGAGGTTGATCCCTGCTCCTGCAGCACTGTTAATCTCTCTGGAAATGGGAATCCCTCCCATCCCAGCTGTGTCCCATGAGCTCTAACTTTGCTGTTGATCCAGGTTTGACATCCAGGGCAACGGCCACTGCGCCTACACAAACTCCCACAGGATCAGCAGCGACAGGTGCTCTGAGATGAAATTCTCTGTATGCAGCCACCTGCAGAGACACCACAGCGAAGTTCAGAAGGATCCAGAAATCCTAAATTCCACCTGAAACCTCCCTCTTAGCAGAGATCCACCACCAGCTGCTGTTAACTCCACACAACATGGTACTGAATCTCCGTTGTTTGTATTTGCTTAAATTTTAGCTGGAAAACAACTCGCAGGTTGGGATGAGTCTGTTTGCTGAAACTCTATCAGTTGAGATAAGTCCATTTGCTAAAGTGAAAAACAGTGATTGTGTAAAACCAGAAATCAATCAAGACCTCTGCTCTGGGGCAGGTGATAAAGAGGCAAACTGGGAAGGAGTTGCATGGGAGAAATCTATGGAGGACTGACCCCATGGAAGGGACCACACCCCAGAGCAGGGCAAGGACTCCTCTCCCTGTTGGGGAAGCAGCAGCACGAAGTGACCATAATGCCCCTCTCATTCTCCCTGCACCACTGGTGGAGAGGAAGGAGGAAGTTGGGGATGAAGTGAAGCCTGGGAAGGAGGCAGGGGTGGAGGAAAGGAGTTATGTTAGGATTATTTTTGCTTGTCATTTTGCCTTTTCTGGGACCACAAGGGGAGCAGCCTGCGCACAGCAGCCCAGACTGCTGGAGAACAGTGGCCCCCGGCCAAGCAGCATCCATTGTCTGTTTCGTGTTCCCTGTCTCTCCCATGTCCTTCAGCTCTGTGGGGCTGGGGGCAGCAGCAAGACCCAGGGCAGCCCTGGGGTAGAATAACTCTGAGCCCAGCTGAGCCAGATCATCCAGTTCCACCCAGAGAGGGCCCAGGTCGCTCCCAGAATGGGCCTTATGGTTGCCAGTCACCCCCAGTATGGTCCTGGTAACTCCCACTTATGATCCCAGTCACGCCCCGTATGATACCACTGTGATCCCAGCATGGTCCCAGGGGTTCTCATTCATCCCTAATGTTGTTCCAGTCACCTCCAGAATAATTATTCCCACAATGGCTCCAGTCCCTCCCAGTATGATACCAGCGTGAACCCAGTCACACTCAGTACAATGCCATTTGTTCCCAGCATGGTCCCAGTTGCTCCAAATAACCCAATATACTTCCAGTCACTCCCAGTATTATTCCAGCAGCTTCCTTTATGGTTGCTCTATGATCTCAGTCACTCCCAGTCTCTCCCAGTATATCCCAGTTACTCCCAGTATGTTTCCACTTACTTCTAATTGCTCTTAGCCACTCCCAGTCACCTCCAGCATGACTGTGTCTTGAATGTAAAAATACTGGCATTTGAAACTTAGACCTGAAGTATTTCCAACAGAAGTTATGAATCCAAATAGATTGTCAGATGGCAGCTTTTCCTAGAGGATGTGCAGCATAACAAAGACTTCATCAGTGTGACTGTGGGTTCTTGGAGCTTTGTCCTGTGCTACTCTGGGATGTCACAAAACAGGACTTCACCTGCCAGCAGCCCAGGTCACTCTCTGCCACTGCAGCTCCTTGGACCCTCTGTCTGCCAAAGCAGACACAAAGTGTTTTTGCTGCTCCTCTCTTTGCACAAATCCACGGAGAGCTGGGATTTTTCCAAACTCTTCTGTCTTCATTGTTCTTTATTCGTAAAGAACCAGCACTCCCTCCTGATGAACACCACGAGTTCCAGGAATGGCCACCAGCTCCCCCTCCTGCCTAGAAATCTTGCAACTGTTTCTAAATGCTGCTCCCTTCGGCTCTTGGACAGCTACTCTGTACACAGAGCTGGGAAAAAAACACCCTGGTCACCTCTCATCAGGGACATGCTGCCAGAGTTAAGAGTTGTGTGGGCAATCTCTGTCCATCCATAGATTTTTCATAGATCTCTACATGGGGTGTGCAGAGATGGTTTTTGTACAGAAAGGATGGAGAGTGCCAAAACTTTGTGTGACACTTTCCCTCTCCATGTTTGTTCCCTCTCCATGGATACAAAGAAATCCAAGAGCCCCTGGCACACACCGACCCTTCTGTCCATGCACACCCACACATCCAAGAGCCCCTGGCACACCCAGACCCTTCTGTCCTTGCCTAAGGGAGCGCACTGGGGGTGGCTGGGCAGTGAGTCCCGCACAGGGCCCAGACCCAGCTCCAGCCCTGCCAGGCCCTTCCAAAGCACAGGGCTGGCTCCTCTGCACTGGGAGAGCCTTTCAGCCCTGTCCAGAGGGGTAGTGCTGGCCTGGCAGCACAGCTTGTTCTCCCCACAGGCTGCAGGAGATTAGAACACAAGCCTTGCAAACACTGAGTGCCAGCCACAGCTCTGGCTGCTCCCCAGGAACCTCAGCCCTGGGACTTCTGTGTGCCCCAAGCTTCAGGGGATGCAGTGGGAGCCCTGGGGCCATCCTGCAGGGAAAACTGCACACAGGGAGCATTTCGTTGCCACAAAGAGCCAAGCCAAGGCTGCAGGGGAGCTGCTCCAGCCCGGGCTGTACTGTTCTGCACTGGACTCCGGGACTGGGGCTCCCTGCAGAGGGGACTGCACCGGTGTGCCAGGGGAGACAAATCAGCTTCACCCTGAATCAGTGATGTAAGGAGGGTGTGCTGGGAAGACTGAAGAGGGTAAAGAGCAGTCAGGGAGCTCATCCTGCTAGAGGGACAAGGAAAAAAGTGTGGTGTCACAATGGCCATGGCATAGACCCAATTGCCCCTGTGTTCCATGAGGCCATCTTGTGTTCACAACTGACCCTTGGTTCCATGAGAGNCCGGGCTGTACTGTTCTGCACTGGACTCCGGGACTGGGGCTCCCTGCAGAGGGGACTGCACTGGTGTGCCAGGGGAGACAAATCAGCTTCACCCTGAATCAGTGATGTAAGGAGGGTGTGCTGGGAAGACTGAAGAGGGTAAAGAGCAGTCAGGGAGCTCATCCTGCTAGAGGGACAAGGAAAAAAGTGTGGTGTCACAATGGCCATGGCATAGACCCAATTGCCCCTGTGTTCCATGAGGCCATCTTGTGTTCACAACTGACCCTTGGTTCCATGAGATTCCATTGCATCACAGTGGTCCCCATGTTTCCATGAGGCTGTGCTGTGTCACAATGGACACTGGATTCCACAAGATCTGGCAATGTGCCAGTGGCACCTGTGTCCTGGGAGGCCCCACTTGGTCAAGGTAGTGCCTTGGATCCATGAGATTCCATGTTATCCCAATGGTCTGCTGAGTTCCACGAGGCTGTGCTGGGTCACAGTGGACATTGAGTTCCACATGCCCTGGCAATATCCAAGTGGCACCTGGCTTCCATGAGGCCCCACTGTTTGCAGATGACACTTGGTTTCCAAAGACTGCCTTGCATCACAGTGGTGTCCTGGGTGCCATGAGGCCCTGCTGTGTCACAATCTTCCATGAGATCCCATTGTGACACAGTGGCCTCCCAGGTCCCATGAAGCCTTGCTGTGCAATAATGGAGCCTTGATTCTACTAGGCGACTGTTTCTACTGTTTTCCAAAGTCCCAGTGGCACCTGTGTCCCATGAAGCCCAACTTGGTCAAAGCAGAGCCTTCGGCTGACAACTGACCCTTGTTTCCTTGAGATTCCATTGTACCACAGTGTTCTTCTTAGTTCCATAAGGCCCAGCTGTGTCACAATGGTCTCCTTGGTTCCATGAAGTCACACCATGAAACAGTGGTCACTTGATTCCAAGAGTTTCCATTCCATCAGAATGGTCTCTTGGATTCTGTGAGGCCCTGCTATGTCACTAGAGAGCCTTTGTTCCACATTTTCCTTTGTGTCACAATGGTTTCAAGCGCTCTGTGAGGCCACAACATGAAACAGTGGACATTTGCTTCCATGTGATTCCGCAGTGTCACAGTGGTCTCCTGGGTTCCATGAGGCCCCTCTTTGTAACAATTCAGTCTTGGTTCCATGAGGTTCTATTGTGTCACAATGATCTCCTGGACTCCATGAGTTCCTGCTGTGTTTACAATTGACACTTGGTTCCCCAAGATTCCATGGCATCACTGTGCTCTCCTGGGATTCCTGAGGCTGTGCTGTGTTACAATGGACACTTGCTTCCTCCAAGGCTGCAGATGTCCCAGTTGCACTGTGTTTCTATTAGGCTGCACTTTGTCACAATGGGGCCTTGGTTTCCATGAGAATCCACTGTGTCGCAATGTTCTCCTTGGTTTTATGAGAGCCTGACGTGTTGACAGTTTACCCTTGGTTCCTTGAGATTCCATTGCAACAATGGTTCCATCAGGCCCAGGTTGGTCACAACGCAGCCTTGGTTCCATGCGTTCCCAATGCATCCCCATGGTCTCTTGGATTCCAGGAGGCCCTGCTGGGTCACAGGGGAGCCTTTGTGCCGTGTGTTTGCATTGGGTCACAATGGTCTCCAGCATTGCATGAGGCCCCGCTGGAGAACAGTGGACACTTGGTTCCATGAGTTTCCATTCCATCAGAATGATCTCTTGCATTCCATGAGGCCCTGCTCTGTCACTCTGGAGCCTTTGTTCCATATGTTCCCACTGTGACTCTAGGAGGCTGCACCATGAAACTGTGGACACTTAGTTCAATGACATTCCATGTTGTCACTGTCAGGAAAATCCATAAATGCTAGAGGATTATATCCAAAAAGAAGACAGAAGAGTCCTTCAACTTTATTTGAATAAAGGGAGAGAGTTCAATCGGGCACACACCTGCAGGATTTTCTCTCTTGAGGTTCCAGAGGGTGCAGCCTCCTTTTATCCCAAACTCCTATCCCATGTTGCCTTCTTCCTTTCCCTACTGGCCGAGGTGCCAGGAAGGTACACCCTTCCCAAACCACCTACCCCATATCCCCCCTTGAACCTGGCATTTCCCCCGATGTTCAGAAGTTCAGGCTGGTGCAGACCCTTGTCTGTTACAGGAGCTGTCTGGGCCTGCTAACAAACCTGCTGCCCAAAGTCAGTAGAAATGTTACAACCCATTTCAAAGACGTTAACACACTTAGTTTCACCCATCAAATTATTTGTAAAGACATCAGTACACATTTTTCTTCTCACTTGATGTTTCCTGTGCTGGTGACAGTCTTTCAAACCCAGCCTTCGGCCTGACCTCTCTGCTGTTGCAGTTCCATGGGCAGAGGTTGTTGTCTCTTCCCTCTTCCCCTGGGCAGGCTGCTGTTCAGCCATCTCCAGGACAGCAGGGCCCCAGCCCACGTCACTGTGACCTGGGAAGACAAAATCCACTCCAAATGTCCCCTCTTCCTCCTTCTTGCCAGGCATTTGGCCCTGCCAGTGGGGTTTGCTGCTGGTTGCTGCAGGAAAAAGGAGAGCCCTGGGACACTGTGGGGCACATGGAACCAAAGGGCCAAGGTGACACCGTGGGGCCCCAGAGAACCAAGGACACCTCTGTGACACAGCAGGGCCTCAGGGAACCAAATATCCATTGTGACACCACAGAACCTCCCAGAACCAAGGAAACCCCTGGGACACTCTGGGGCCCCAGGAACCAAGAGCTCACTGTGACCCAGCGGGGCCACGGGAAGCCAAGGGACCATTGTGACCCTGCGGATCCAAGGAGACCATGGGGACACTGGGGAAACTCCTGGAACCAAGGGCCCACTGTGACCTTGTGGGGCCTCGTGAAAAACCTCTGGGCCACTGTGACACTGCAGGGCCTTGTGGAACCAAGGAGACCCCTGGGACACTGTGGGGCCCCAGGGAACCAAGGATTCCATTGTCACCCTGAGGAACCTCATGGAACCAAGGGCCCATCATGACACTTTGGAACTAAGGAGACCATTGTGGAGGGTATGGAACATTAAGGAACCAGAAGTCCATGTGACAGAGCAAGGCCTCATGGAATCATTATAAATACATATTATAAAGTTGGCTTTTCACAAATATTAAAAGGAATGCTATATGTATGATGTAGAAAAACTTCGCTGTATTAGTACAGTTTCTTTTATTAACAAAACTTAGAAACAGTAGTGCAATGTTAAAAAAGAAAACAACAAGAACTTTTTTAATCATCTCAGACAAAGGTAAAAAGATAATCAGGAAATTCTTCGCATTCTTGGATTAAGAAGACGTGATTGATACCAGACCCTAGGGCAGGAATTTTATCAATCATCTGTTATCAGAAGATCAGCAACCAACTGGAACCACCAGAAGAAATAAAGTGAAATGAAAAAAGGAGAGAGACTCAAAGGAATGCAGGAGGGTCTATGAATATGCAACATGTTATGGTATTTAAAAGAAGTGTGTTCTCAGTTAGGGGGTGGTCTTGGCTCACTGCCAGAGATACCCCGGCCATGGTTTTTTTGCTTTATTGCCTTGTCTTTATTGTCTTTTATTAAACCTTTTAAATTCTACCAAGAAAGTGAACTTCATTTTTCACAGAGTTCTCGAGAGGTTTCTGCAACTCCCCCTCAGGGACTGATGCTCAGGGCCTGGGCACAAAGCCTGAGAGAGTCATTAAAGTCCTGCTGCTGTGTCTGTGCTGCTGAGCTGGGCTGGACTCCTGGCACAGAGGCAGCTCCTGGCAAGGGCAGCGCTGCAGAGAGACAGCTCTGGGCAGGAGCAGCTCCTGTGCACAGCTCAGCAGGGCTGGGGCACTGCCTGCAGCCACCCCGGACACAGCACAGAGGCACAGAGAGCCTCAATTAGTAAGGGCTGGGAAGGTGCTCTGAAGTGACTGGGGGAGAATCACTCACAGCCCTTGTGTCTTGAGTTGCAGTGCAAATGTAACCAGCAGCCTGTATTCTATCACCAGCTGTTAAAACTGGGGCAGGGAGTAGGGTAACCCTCTGCCAATGGACCAGCTGTTAAAAACCAGCTAGGGCAGTTTCTTCATCTCTTCTACAACCCATCCTCCCTCCAGGGAGAAGTCTTCTGCTAATGGGCCAGTGAGTCTCACTGATAAAATTACATCATCCCATTGGGAAATGCTCCATCCAGGGGAGGAGCCAAGCATTACTACCTGGATAAAAACCTGAGTTTTGGAATATCAAGGCAACCTTTTCCACTGGATTCTCACAGGAAGACCAGGCCCATCTATCTCCACTGGACCTTCAGCGTGGAACTCCCCCTTTCTACAGGATCACTGCTCCAACAGAACCACATCTGCCACTCCAGAAGGACTGCAGTCACCATTTAATGGGACTGCTACCAACATCCTGACCCACAGGGTGTCAGGTTGTATTCTGACTCTGTCAGTGGGTTTGTTTCTTTTTATTACTGCATTTTTGTTTTAGTTTCTCCTAATAAAGAACTATTATTCCTATCCTCATATCTTTGCCAGAGAGACTCTTACTTTCAAAATTATAATAACTGGGAGGGAGGGTCTTTCCATTCTCCATTCCAAGGGAGACTCCTGCCTTCCTTAGCAGAGACCTGTCATTCAAACCAAGACACCTGGAGACAAGAAGCCTCTGGCTGCAGGACAATGCAGCTGCAGCTCCTCGAGAGATCTCCTAGAGCTGGAACATCCCAGTGCCTGCAGACTCTGTGAGTACAACTCTGAGTATTTCTGGTGCAGGGGAGGGGAAGCACTCATGAAGCTCTGACACACCGAGAGCTTCTGCTCCTTCCCAAAATATTTCCAAGACAAGGACTTATTTTGAATTGAAGACATTTCCTGAGACTTTGTTTTCATTTCCTAATATTAGATAATAGGGGAGAGGGAGAACAAATCATAAAGGTATCATTAATTTTGACAAATCCCTGGGACATCCGAACTCTTAGTGATCAATAGGCTCACAGGAGATCCCTAATATGCTTTCAGCCACTCCCATGGACAGCACAAGCATCACCTCTGCTGGACCCATCAGGCTTAGTCTGACCTGTCCTTTCTCCAAGCTGCAAACACAACCTGCCCCCAGCCAATGCATTTCAAACAGGCAGGTTTCTGTAGGGTCAAGCAGGGTGCACAGAGATTTAGGGTCTGTGAGTGCTGGCAGGTAGAGCCCAGGCACAGGGAAACACCTGCAGGAGGAAAATCTTCAGGAAGTAGAAATAAGATCAGGGAATGAGAGAAAAGAAAACCTAGAAGGGCTGTGGCAGGGAGAGTTTAGAGATCTCCATAAGATCCCCTGCAGTGCAGCTCCTCCCTCTGAACGAGCCTCCTCTCTCCTGTCCTCCAGCCAAACCTCTGCCCTCAGGGCTGGGGGTCCAAGGCATGAAGCCCCTCCTGTGCAGGCAGAGCTGCAGCAGAGCCGTGGGGCAGCTCTGCAGGCCTAGGCCCTAGATCCCTCTGCAGAACACAGGGCTAGAGGCTGCCAGCCTCCTGCCTGGCACTGGAGGCTATGGGAGGGGGCACAGCTGGCTCAGGGTGACACTGTGCCCAGCTGTGGGCACTGCTGTCAGTGCAGCCAGGGAAGGAGCTGGATCTCCCTTAATCCAATGCCATTAGAGGGACACTTGGAAGTCTCCCTGAGATTTCCTTTCGATCTGGGAGCTTCAACCCAGGGGCATCTTTGTGTTATCTGAAAGACCCCTGGGGAAAGACAGAGTTGTTCTGACTATGAAAATGCTGTTGGGTTGGTGAAATGAGCAATATGAGTCTTTGGGTGCAAAAGTGGTGCTGGACTGTGGCGGATCCATCTGCTCTCAGCAGTACCTGGTGTTTTTTTAGGGGAAACGTGGGAGGGTGATCACCCTCCAACTGAGAAAGGTTAAAGCCCAGAGAAACTCTGAATAGGTCAGAAAGACAGACCACCTCCCCTCACTCTCAACTCATCACTTTGCCTCACAGAACTTGCTCTGTTCTCCCCGGGAACAGCAGAAATGCTAAGGGTTTGATATTCAAGAATACCAGGAAAGATATGGGAGAGCTTAAAAAGAAAACTGCAGAACTCTTAAACACAAAAGGGTGTCTCTGTGCTCCAGGGGAGGTTGTATGGGAAAGGGCTTTGATTTTGGTTACAGGTATTCTCCATGACAATACCCAATGTGCAGACAAAGCAAATGTTCAGAAACAGCTCCATCAGCCACTTGCTCATGCTGGCACTGGCAGACAGGCAGCAGCTGCAGCTCCTGCACTTCTCCCTCTTCCTGGGCATCTCCCTGGCTGCCCTCCTGGCCAACGGCCTCATCATCAGCGCCGTAGCCTGCGGCCACCACCTGCACACCCCCATGTTCTTCTTCCTGCTGCACCTGGCCCTCACCGACCTGAGGGTTCCATCTGCACCACTGTCCCCAAAGCCATGCACAATTCCCTCTGGGACACCTGGCACACCAGCAGCACAGGATGTGCTGCTCAGCTTTTTTTCTTTCTCTTCTTCATCTCAGCAGAGCTTTCCCTCCTGACCATCATGTGCTACAACCGCTACGTGTCCATCTGCAAACCCCTGCACTACGGGACCCTCCTGGGCAGCAGAGCTTGTGCCCACATGGCAGCAGCTGCCTGGGCCTGTGCCTTTCTCAATGCTCTGCTGCTCGTGGCCAATACAATTTCCCTACCCCTGTGCCAGAGCAATGCCCTGGGCCAGTTCTTCTGTGAAATCCCACACATCCTCAAGCTCTCCTGCTCATACTCCAAACTCAGGGAACTTGGGCTTCTTATGGATAGTGCTTTTTTGTTATTTGGTTGTTTTCTGTACATTGTTTTCTCCTATGTGCCGATCTTCAGGGCCATGCTGAGGATCCCCTCTGAGCAGGGATGGCACAAAGCCTTTTCCAGCTGCCTCCCTCACTTGGCCATGGTCTCCCTGTTCATCAGCACTGCACATTTGCTCACCTGCTGCCCCCTCCATCTCCTCCCCATCCCTGGATCTGGTGGTGTCAGTTCTGCACTCAGTGGTGCCTCCAGCCCCGAACCTCCTCATCTAAAGCCTGAGGTACCAGGAGCTCAAAGATGCCCTGAGGAAGCCGATGACTGATGCTTTTCAGAAGCAATAAACTCACTGACTTCTTGTCCATAGCCTACAGTGTAACTCATTACAGGCCCAGCCTGGCTTCTGAAGTTTTTCATAGTGGTTATGTGTGTGCAGGGTTTCATTTTTTATTCTGTGATAATGTTAAGCACAATAAAATTTTATTTATTCCAGTATCATCCCATTACTAGGATTATTTATCCGATTTTTACTTCTGTGCTTATTCTTTAAACTTACCCACATGTAAATGAGGAATCCCCTTCTCCGTGTATTTTAGCAGAAGAAAAGATCCTACATCTACTTGTTTGTCAAAAAATCCTTTCTTTGAAACCTCGTCTCAGTCTGGCAGGGTGGTGCCTGTGTGCAGAGGGAGAAACAGCGTCCCAGCATAGCAGCAGTGCCAGGGAGCCACAGTACTTTTTCTTTTCAGAGATGCTCTCTTTGCACTTCCACGCTGTTCTTCTGCGCCTCAGCTCTCAGGTGTGTGGGAAATGTCAGCCCAGAGAGCTCCCAAGGCCTCAAGCATACAGGCTCAGAGATGAAGATGAATACAATATTTGACCTAAGGCCTTGGAGAAGGGTTGGAAGTTTAGAACACAAAAGGTAAAACATTTAAAAACATTTAAAAGGCATTTGTAGTTTAAATAGAAATATATTTTAAGTAAGTAGAAATATGCCTCATATAAGCAAATAAATATGTTAAGCAAAGTAACATGGTAACAAGGTAACATATGTTAAGCAAGGTAGTAGAAAATACTAAATTTTGGTAATCAAACTTGTTATAGAGTTGTTTAAAGTGGAAGGTACAGCAATAAGTTTTCATAGAATTATATGATTGGATAAAAATAGACACATCACAGTAGAAACATAGCAAATGTAGCAATTTATGATTGGCTTATGAAGGAAGATGCTAGAGAACTTTATGGAAGTAGTTGATTGGATAAGAAATTTATAAAATATGTTATAGCTAGAATTAAGACAGTTTTCTGATGTAATGGTGCTGAATGTAACAACCTAAAGGTCTCACCCTTACATGAGACTGATTTTGCAATAAATCATATTTTAATCACCACATCAGTTGACCCCGTCTCATCTGTATCCCAAACAATTGGTGCCCACTGTGTGAGGAGTAAGACTTTATCTCAGTTTGGGACTGCCCTGGACGATGATTTAAAGGCTGCTGAAAATAAAGCAGCAGATTGCATGGAATATGGACAACTGAGATAAGGGTGAATCAGGGTGGGATNTTAGGCTTCTTCCTTCTTCTTCCCTTATTCCATGTTTCTGCTGTGATGGTGGCACTGGTGATTGGTTTAGAGCAGAAACTAACTGTTTAACATAGGTGATAGGTATTGGAAAGTTATTGTAAATAATGTACACGTAGTTTTTAGTATAAAAGATTAACACCTCCCCATGGGAGGGTAGTGTGCCTTGGACTGTCCTGCCAGAAAGACCTCGGCACGTGAGAGAAAGAATTTTATAGATAAGGAAAAATAAACAACCTTGAAATCAGAGCCAAAGACTTTGAATTCCTTCTTTGATCTGGTGGCTGGAGAAAAAGGACTTTTAATAGCTTGAGAGCAATTTCTGCAGCAGCAGAAACCAGACAAATCGGTCTCTAATCGGCTGCTGAGAGGAAGCAGAAAGCTGTGCTTGCTGGATCGAGCCCAGCCTGAGGCCGACTTGGATCACCTGCAAAGAACACAGGTGAGCTCTCAGGAACAGGATAAGAAATGTCCAAAGAACAGAGGGATGTTTATAACCATTTAAGAACCCTGATAAGATCTAATTCCTGTGCTGTACCTAAGCAAGAACTAAAAGACCTTTTAACTTGGGTACAGAAAAGCTTTGCAAATGTAGATTTTAAATCTGCTTTTATTATGTCTTTTTAGAATGCTGTTGGAGTTAAACTTTATGATGCAATCTCCCATCAGAGAGTTCTCAGCTGCAAAATTGATACTGACATGTCACACCCTTACTGGGATATTTGCAAACAGTTGAGTCCTACTGCACCTTTAGTAACTCCCTCAGCTCCATCACCATCACTGTGGCTGTGCATGCTCAGCCGTCCCGCCTGTCTCAGGTGGGCCCCCCTTTTCCTCCTCCCCTTTTCCCCCTTCTGCTGCTGCTCCTGCTGCGCAGGCAATGGCAGTTTCTGTGCTAGCGGTGGCAGCTCCCACAGAGGAGAAGAGAGAGGAGAGGGGGCTTGGAGCAGAGCCAGATACTGACTGTACTTCTGAAGAGGAAAAGCATTTGTTCCCTCCTGGCCCGAAAGAGCCCCCGGTCCTTTTCAAATCAAAGGATTTTCCAAAATTTAAAATTGACTGATTGGGCTGAAGTATGGCATAAAGCAATAAAATAAGGAGATTTTGGCTTACCTCATGACCAATTAATAGCTATGCCTATTTGTTACGGAAGACAAAATGGAAACCCGAGATGGGAGCTGATTTGTCTTGGGCTGTACGTGCTGATGTTAAAGAAACCACCCATAAAGCCCTCTTGCAAGTCCAGCCAATAGGAAGCCCTGAAGGGGTTTACACACAAATAAGGCAAGGAACATCTGAACCATTTACATCCTTCATAGATCAATTAACACAGGTGGTTGAAAGATAATGCAATGACAACGTAGCCCATGCTCATGTGATTCATAATTCAACTTTTGCAAATGCTAATGAAGAATGTAAAAAAAAAAAAAAAAGATATATATATATATATATATA